>JACEGR010003287.1:0-108126 GCA_014170235.1 Listronotus bonariensis
CTTCTGAACCGTTCGGTATATTTTCATGAAACTTGAAACAATATTTTATAACCAAGAAGGTCTGCAATTTTTTACATATCAATGACAGCTCTAAATTGTAAGGTGACAGCTGGGCGCCATATTGCGCAAAAAAATTAAAAGGAAAGGGGGGTCTTGTGGCACATAATTTTAAAGCTCCTGACAGGTACTTTACAACCCTAGAATATAAAGTCATTACCTTTACCACCTACACAAAATGGCGGCACTTTTAAAATTACCTCAATATCTGATTTGGATGGCCATATTTCCTAAAGTAATTAAGTTAGATGTACCTAATATTTTAATGGTGATACTGGTGGTAACATACAGGGTAGCAAAAAAACTATATATTTTTTAATGACGCACCCTGTATATTATATCACCATTAAAAAGAGCTTTAGAAGAAAATAATACATTAAGTACATCTAACTTTATTACTTTTGGAAATATGGCCATCGAAATCAGGTATTTAAGTAATTTTAAAAGTACCGCCATTTTGTAGTAGGTGAAGGTATTGATCTTTATATTCTAGGGTTGTAAAGTACCTGTCAGGAGCTTTAAAATGATGTGCCACAAGACCCCTTTCCTTTAATTTTTTTCGCAATATGGCGCCCAGCTGTCACCTTGACATTTAGAGCTGTCATTGATATGTAAAAATTGCAGACCTTCTTGGTCATAAAATATTGTTTCAAGTTACATAAAATATACCGATCGGTTCTGAAGTTAGAAGAGGGGCGACGAACTTTAGGACCTCACTGTATGTCTTTATACGTTAAATATGCACAAGTAAATGATGGCTAAAAAAATGTGTTATACTAAAGCACATTATTCGAAAAAAAATTTCAGCTAAATATAAACCATAATATTTCTATAACATAAAAAATATTGCAGTCAACGCAATCCCTAAAAACTTATCAATTACGAGTGTTAGTTTGAAGACATTTGCCGTCGGTGGAGTTTTATTATTGTTGCAGTACCAATATTTTTTATAATTTTATAAGTATTACAAACTACAGTAGATTACACAAAACTAATATTACCCATATAGATATCTCTATATTTGCTTCTTTTTATCTTATGCAATATTTAAGCGCCATTGCAGCCGCATCTGTTAAAAAGCCGACGGGACGCTGAAAATAACATACAAAAGCCATTATTAAAGGTCCATATACTGGCATAAACCGGAATCAAATTACAGAACAATCTGGGCGGTTGGTTGTGTACGTAGGTAGATGAATATGGAATCTCCTCCCTCCAAGAGTAATTGAATACAACGGTGGATATTGCTGTTACAGTGTTGCCGATAACAATACATTTATCTTTGCATTATGTAACTTGTATTCAGGGCTCGAGAAAAAGTGCCGCCTGAGGCGGCTACAATTTTGCCGCCCCTACACTACAAGGAAATAAAATTTGAGGTTTAAAATTTTTGAAGAGCAAACAAAAAATAAAAAGGTCCCCACCTCTATTTATTGCATTCCTTTATTTTTAAAATTCATTTTTACATTCCACTACTTTTTTAAAAACTAACTCTATATTAAAGAGGATCATTTTGCTGCCCCTGTAAACATGCCGTCTGAGGCAGTCGCCTCACCGGCTCACCCTCGGGCCGGCCCTGCTTGTATTATCTATTAATAAAGTGAACGTCCGCTCGGATAATGTAATAAATAATATAAAAAAATAACTATGTTAAACGGTTTTATTGTACTAAAAGCTAAAAAATAATTCGGTATAGTATAGAAGGAAACAACGTTTTCGAAAAAGAATTTTAGGTCAGCTGATTTTTGATATGTTGTTCTCTTTCCTCGTCTGGGTAGACCCTGGGCTGTCTGGCTGGCGGTCGTGGTTGCGTTTATTAGTTCGCATCCTACCTGTACAGGTAATAATTCAAAGTAAAAAAAACATTTTAGAAAACCTAATATCTTTTCTTTTAATAGGTTTATCTAACATAAGTTTTAAGGAAAATGGACAGCGCGAAGGATCCTAAATGTCAATTTTTCAGAGTCTATTTTTGTTCATTAAAGTGTGTAAATTTGACCTCATTCAAGGAGTGAGATTTGCCTTTGTAATAAAATTTTCCATTCTCCTTAACATTTTTCACTTAACGCTTCATACCAGTTACATTATTAATAAATATAATACCTAACTATTTTTCCAATACTGCCTAATGATAGTCGTTTTTATTTTTGTAAGATCTATTTAACTTTTCCATACTAGAAAAATAAAAAGTTAAATCAAATACTAACTAGAAGCTCTATACTAGTCACATTATTTAAGGTAATAACCATTGCTTTAGTATATTTTCAGCTTACACTAAAACTTAGAAATTATTATACTTATCTTTTGTAAAGCAAAAACCAGTAGTCAATTTTAATTGTTTTTTTAAGAAGAACCGTAGGTACTAGGTATTTATTTAAAAAAAGTTCAATTAAATATTTTCTTACTTATACCTCTATACTAAGGAACATTATATAATGTGATAACCATTTATTTAGTATTGTATGATAAAATCACCAGACCTCTACACTGGGCGCCAGTTTTGTGAAACTTACAGTCAAACTAAGGCATAATTATATTTAAATCTAAATCTTTAAAGCAAAAACAAGCATGCGCATTTTTTTTTTTGTACTTTTTTTCGTAACGGGGTTTTGGCTAAACTTTGCTATGCGAAGAAAATTAAAAGTGAGACAAATATTTTTAACTTAAAGCTCTAAGTACACTGGAAAAATTATTTTGAAATTTACATAGTGGGATGTTGGGTAATTTTAACCACATTGGAAAAAGACAAATGACAACTGACTTACAAAAGTTGTGTAAAAATATTTGTAAATTTACACTATTTATAAGTGATATTACCCTCTCGGCGATTCAAATTGTAAGTGGTCAGCTGTTTTAGGAGGCTACATAGCCTTCCCAGGCAGCCAAAGGAGTTGTACGGGCGTTTCTGTGCCTTGAAATCGAGGAAAACTCACGCCAAATCATAGTGATCTTTCTTCTTCTGGAACTAAGCGGTGTGTTCTTTCGTTTCTAAAAACCTGATGTTTTTAGGTTAGCGGAGTGTACGTGGTTTCTGTAACGGTCGAGGACGGTGGCGCCCTCTACTGGAAGCGTCAGGAAGTCCCAGTGATGGTTATGCACGATACCAGTACCAGTTTTGGATTGACTTCTGGGAGCAGAAAGCTCGACCATCCAGATTTTCAACGTACAAAGCCCTGGAAAGCATAGTCCGGAAGGGGAAGAGCTGGTTAATCGTCTTGCAACGGGACCAACAACAAAGAGAAAGCAAAGCAAGTGATATTACCTAACATGTAGCTAATACTGTTAATAAATTGTTATTAATATTACCTATTTAGTGTAATAGTATATATAAGTTATGTAAATTAACAATTATTTTTCACACAACTTTTGAAAAATTTTGTTGTAATTTTGTCACGCCCGACTGTGGCCAGAAATAACCAGCGTTCCAGGTTGTAAATTCACAGAATAAATCAGTGTATACTAATTACGTTCAAAAGGTAATAACCCTTTTTCTAGTATATTGCTTGATAAAATCACTACACCTCGCGTAATCGCCACTTTTGTACAGTTGGACGAAAACTTAGGGCATTATCTTATTATAAATTTTTAAAGCAAAAGCACGTGTCTTTTCTTTTTTGTAAAAGAGTTAGGCTTGAAACTCTATACCTATTAGTGACATTAATAAAAGCTATAACCATTTCTATTGCATTGATTGGTAAAATCACTAGAACTCACGTGGCCGCCAGCTTTTGTGCTGCTTACAATAAAATTGAGGCATTTTCATATTTAAATATTTCAAGCAAAAGCACGTAGTCTTTCTTATCTGTGAAAAGAGTTAGGTTTAAAACTCATATACCCATTAGTGACATAAGTAAGCTATAACCATTTCAATAGCATTGATTAGTAAAATCACTACACCCCATGTTGGGCGCCAGTTTTGTGCAGCTTACACTAAAATTGAGACATTTTCATATTTAAATATTCAGAGCAAAAGCACGTAGTCTTTTTTTTGTAAAAAAGTTAGGCTTGAAACTTTATACCTATTTGTAATAATAATAAAGCTATTACCATTTCTATATCATTGACTAGTAAAATCACTAGAACCCACGTTGGGCCCAGTTTTGTGCAGCTTACACTAAAATTGAGGCATTTTCATATTTAAATATTTAAAGCTAAAGCACGTAGTCTTTTTATTTTTGTAAAAAGAGTTAGGTTTAAAACTCTATACCTATTCGTAACATCAATTAAAGCTATAATCATTTCTATAGTATTGATTAGTAAAATCAGTAGGCCCAACGTTGGGCGCCAGTTTTGTGCACCTCACACTAAAATTCAAAAGTCATTTTTATATTTTAGTCTTTTTTTTTTGTGAAAAGAGAGAGAGAGAGAGAGGTTTGAAACTTAATACCTATTAGTGACATTGATAAAAGCTATATCCATTTTTATAGCATTGATTAGTAAAATCACTAGATCCCACGTTAGGCGCCAGTTTTGTGCAGCTTGCACTTAAATTGAGGCATTTTCAAATTTAAATATTCAAAGCAAAAGCACGTAGTCTTTTTCTCTTGTAAAAAGATTTAGGTTCTATTTAACCCTACTATGTAGGGTTAAATAAAACCTATGAAAAGAATAAAAAGTTGGATCCAATATTTTTTTACTTGAAGCTCTATACTCATTATCACATTATTAAAAGGTATAACCATTTCTACAGAGCCGTATACACAGGAGGTAATGGAGGCAAGTGCTTCCTTCCCCCAGGAGTCTAAAAAGATATCTTAAATGGGTTGTTTGCTGGAGGTGGCGCCTAAGCCGCTTTGTTTACTCACCTGGAGTCCTTTTGTTTTTGGTTGTCGCCTTTCTGCCCTATCCCCCCCCAACCACTTTCTGCATATGGCCCTACATTGCACTATAACAAAGGAAATATTATCTATATGTAAATTTTAAAGGGAAATGTTGATATATATGTCACGGTAAATGTGAGCAATCGGTAATTATTTATAATTACCGGTAATTATAGATAATTACCAACGCAATAGTAAATATAGTGAATTACCCACATTTACCGGTAAATTTATAAAACTTCCGCTTGACTGTGGTAAATGTTGACATAAGCTTTGGAATGGAGAGGGAACGGCGCGGGGAGGGTGATACTTGCAGCCGCGCACGTATTAGCGTCTAGACCTCGTTACATGTCGTTTTTTACTTGGAGTTCTATATATGTAGTGGATTTTTTTAAATAAAATTTAACGTGCCCAAAGTCACGGTCAGGTTAGTTTTGGTTAGCAACGCCTTTTTATTAAATTGGCAGCCTCCCTATTCATTTCCCGGTTTTCGAAATTGATTCCGATGTTTGATTGCCTTATTTACTACATTTACTAAAGGGGTATGGTAATTTTATATAATTGCCGGTAAATGTGATTAATTCGAAGGTTTTTACAACCTTTACCACGAGCACTGGTAATTATGCATAGTTCCTGGTAATTGTACATAATAACCGCACTATCCACATTTACCATAACATATACATAAAATTACAATCTGGTATACTTATCTTTACACAAAAATTTCAAACCAAGTACAAAGTTATGTTTTCGACTAAAAACATAATTTCGTTATGTGTGATAAAAAGCGGCAACAGCGTAAAAACGATTACAGTATAACTGGCAGCGGCGGCATCATCATTTATAACGTATGACCTCAAACGGAAAACTTGCACGGCGAGGAGCGAAGCGGACCGCTGGCGTCCGACCGCCCTTCCCCTTTGAGTAAACAACCAATCAGGGGCCGGTCTGATAAAATCATGGGACCATAAAGTTATGCATGTTCTCGTCACATGCGTGTTTCTCCTCCAAGCAAGCTTTATTTCTTCTTCCTTTCCGTTTCTAAGGATGGCGTAACTTGGCCGATATGTATTAAATTAACGTCCAGGTGTGTGGGCTTTTGTCGCATATACTTCTAGGTGCTTTTGGCTATATCCCTAATTTAAATGTTTAGTGTGGGAATGGGTGTGTTTAAAGCTAAAATAAAATCTCTAACATTTTGTTTCCGGTAATACATATAGTACAATATACTGCTATAATGGCGTTTTGGTGCTTGGCGAATGTCCATATATCGTGAAAATGTAGTCAAAGTTTTATATAAAATAAGATACTTATTAATATTAATTATTAAAAAACATAGATACCTTACTAAATACCAAAATGGTTATGTCGTAAATAATAGGATTGATAGAGTGAATCAAATTAATGTCAATAATGAAAAGGTACCTATACCTACCTTATTTTAATTAATGTCTTGTATCTACCGTTCTTTATAAAATCGCCTTTTAAAACATACGTACATACATACTGAACAATCGTTTACCTATGGCAAGAAGTGAGTTAATTAAATTGCCCAAATAGAATTAATACTATGGCAACCGTTAAAAATTAACAAATAAACATGTTTTTATTCAAATTTAAATATGTTATTTTTTATTCTTGTTCTAGGTACCTACTAACAATATTTTGGCATTTGTATTATCTACAACACGGCCTTTCCGGCACCATGTATTGTAACGTAAAAACTCTCCATAAGCGAGTTTTTAAATATTTTTTAGGTTGTCCACAAGCCAAAGAAAAAGCTGATAAGTATTTCTTTTAGGAAGAAGGTTAAAAAGTGCACACAAATCCAGATGCTCTAGGGTATTGTTTCTTAACTAGTGGTCCGCGGACCCCTGGGGTCCGCGATCATCTGTTAGGTGCTCCGCGGTCTTTATCTATGGACGTTTAAATTAAGAAATAAATGTCATCGATCACGCATGCATCGGTACTTCAATATATTGTCCTAATTTATTTGTGCTTTTATTAAGAGGGTCCTTGAAATTGTGTCTGGATGGAGAGAGATGTCGGGTTCAAGAAGAGTCCCTAGTAAAACAGAACACCAATATTATTGCCTAAGGTAGTAAGCCGCTAGGGATTATTATTTATTTATTACCAAATCAATGGATTATGGTAAAATAATGGTTGGAATAATATCTTTCGACGAATTAGAAGTTAGATTTTTTTATCGACTGCGCTAAATATTACTTCTAACTGTGGACATGATAGTGCAGAAAACTCTTTTTGTAGAATCAGGAAATATGTGATAGTAGGCATGGCCACTACATAATTGAACTTTTGGTTTGCGGTATCATTGGTGAAGGCTATGGGTGTCCCTTAGTGTTTATATTCTACATTAAGTACCTACATTATAACACCTATAAATCCAATGTTTTATCAAAATAATTTCTGGCGTCATAAGTTAAAATACCAATAGATAAACAATGTGGCTAAAACTGATCATTTTACCATGGCTGTACCCTAAGATCATTAATGTATCTGTTTAAGCCCGGTAGAAAAATACCACATATGTTATAGTTTGCTAAAGAGTTATCGACCATCAGAACTATTTTTATACACATTATTAAATGTGAAACCTATTTCAGTAATCAAAAAATATTAAAGGTAAAAACTAATTAATTATACAGATTTCAATGGTTTTACGAATTAGATATACCAAATACGTTTATAAATTGTTTTAAACAGTTACTCGTCTCATTTAAACAAGAGTCGCTACTAAAAACTAATACATATAAATAAGCTTAAAAAATTAGCAAATTCCACTGGTTTCAAATCTAAATACTAAAAAGTTAAAACAAAGAGTACATATTGTTATTTCTAATAAAGTTAAGTACCTACAAGCACAATTGTCTTATAATTTTTTAGTATTGCCACTTTGCATATTATTAGCCTAAAGTTTTTGGTTTTTCTTTGTCCCAATTAACTAAAACTTACAATCATTTACACTTGCGAAAATTTAAACATACCGTCATCAACTGCTGGTCCTCTCAAAGATCTGAAGAAAGAACCCTTCACATTATAGTCCTGATCTCTTATACAAACAACAGGGGTTGATATTTCATTTGCCTCTATTATTGCGAAGCTTATTTCCTAATACCAGCATGTGTTAAAATGTAACTCTGTTAATTTTACAAAATAAGATAACGTTTTGTTAGATGTATATACCTAATGAGAATTAACATTTAACGGTTAGGGCAAAATATTATAAATTAAGATATTTTATATTTGTATTTGACAGAGCTCAACAATATTTAGACATTTACACAAAACCCGAATTCTTTCTTGGGGTGCAAGATGCTACGTAAATTATGCCTAGGGAAACTGCAGCATATTTGGGATACTCAGTGCCGGATTAACACTTGCTGATGCCCTAAACAGTTAACTCCTGTGGTGCCCCCTAGCCATGAAATTTGTTGACGAGCAAAGAAAAACAACGTTTTTTCTTGCCAAAACTTTTCAATAGAAATCTCTCTCTAACTAAAAATTTTTGGAGAGCAAAAACAAATCTTTAAGCAACCTTATGATAGAAAACAGGTGTTTGTGCTTTTTTCTTTCTTTCCTACTCTTAAGCGCCCTCTTTGTGGTGCCCTAACAACGTGATGCCCTAAGCAATTGCTTAATTTGCCTATAGGTTAGTCCGGAACTGGGGATACTGCAGGTAATTTGAAATACTTCGATATCGAAATAACTATTAAGGCCATATTTGTTTTTTCTCATAAACAGAACGTCATAAGACACACTAAGCCACCAAGCATTTAAAACAGGATGCGATTTTGAGATTCCGGCTACTAGCCCCGACGAAACGAAAATACAGATTTATAAATTTTTGGTAGGAATGCAATCCATGATAATATTTACTGCAATACGTAAAATATTTAGTGTAATTATTCAATCTATTAATTGACCTTTTTAGTTTATGATTTAACTTTGATTTTGTAAATATTTCTAGAATTGAAAATTTAAAATTTTAGGTTAGGATGGTATGTTGTTAATTTGGAATATTAAAGGTTGTATGTCTTTTTTTTTAGTAATGATGTATTTGAGATAGTACTCAAGAATACAAAAAGAGAATTGAGTGGAAAAGAAGGAAATGGCCGCTGCTATAACATATTAGTTGCTAAGATAAAGTGTTAGCAGTATGTTTATATAAATGTAACATAATTTGGGACACATGGAATACTATATTCCAAATTGTATCTCTGCACTTTAGAGTCCAATTGACTGGCACTAAGTGCTGGTATGTGGTTCTTTTTGTTTCTTTATAAAGTTCCTGGATTTTGTTCAACTTGATAGTGATAAATATTAAAGTTTAATAGTTTTTCAAACGGGAAATGTATTTTTATCAGACCATCTTTTTTTTTTATTCTTAAAAAACAGAGCCCGGTATCCCGAATTGGGTCCAATATGCGGTAAACTGATCAAAAACGTGAACGTGGGAAGGATGGGTTGAGCGTGGGCTGCGCGTGTGCTGTGCGTGGGCTGGGTTCAATTTGCGGCGGGCCTTATGCTTCAAAATAATATACATATTATATAGGTACGTAGGCAGGGGCGTAGCCGTAGCTACCGCCTTATCAGCCGTATTAATGATACGTGGCCCTCGAGCTATAGGGGTTCCTAACGTGTGTAAGCAAAAATTAGTAATATGTTATCCACAATGTTACTTTTCATCGTTCTTTCTGGAACAAAAATAAAAACTCTCATAGGTTCGTATAAAGTTTATTACTTATAATTTAGTGCAAGGGTTTTTTCTTTTGTAAGAAATCTTTTCCATTTGGCTCCCCCTAACTAACTTTGATACAGATCCCCTCCAAGGCATGCAACGCCACTGTACGTAGGCAAACCATGCATACCTATACTAGGTATAGTTCATCGAAACACACCAAATTTGTGGTTACTATTTTACAATTAAAATATTGTTATGTTAATTTTATTGGGTTTTTTTTGGTTTATATTTTTTAAATGTAAAAAACTCTAATTACATCAGATTTTAATTAATAAAACTGGTTTTGAATAAGCAAAATCAATTAACTGGTTTTAGATACTCAAGGACAAATTAATCTGCTTGTCTATAAGAATGAACTAAAATATATACCGGATGCCCACAGAAATTATTAGCAAGTTTGTACTTGTTTTCAACAGTGTTGAAAATTTAGTAAGATGTATGGCAGGATAAGTTGCAGATTTCTGATGTTTCAGCTCATATTCGGCAATTCTGGTTTTAGCGAAATTACCACAAAAATTGTATTTCGCTTGCCTCGAATTTAGTTTTAACACCTATTTCCAATCATATCCTATCTCCAAACCTGATAGTTTTTAAGATAATAATAAAACGCTGACTTGGAAAAAAATAAAAATTAAAAATATGTTTTACTTAATTCTAGGAATATTACATGTTTAATTTCTTAATAAAATTACTTAAAGAAGATTTCGAGAGAAAATTTGGGATCAATAGTGTTTTGTGCTTTGAATAGAGTACGAGAAAGTGATGGTAAAATTAATATACAGGCTGTTACAAATTCGAGGAACACCATTAGGATCTCGGAAACGGTAAGAGATCCAGGGTTGCTTAAATTGGGACAAAGTTGCGCATTTTTATGCTTAACAATATTTCGTTTCAAAATTTAAAAATTTGCAGCTTTCCGAAATTATCCGGCAAAAACTAAAATTTTGCGAAGCACTTTTTTATCGTTTTCTCGGTTTATTTGAAGAGATATTTTAAAACTAACGACCCATTAAGATTGCTACTTTTTCTGTTCTATAAAATGATGTCACTTAATTTAAATTCCGACTTTTCTACTTTGAGCCACCATCATCAACTTTGTTTTTTAAATGGGCGGAATATTTTGTTTTAAACTTAATAAACTCGTTATTTATTTCTAAAACCAATGATATATCACACTCTACATTTATGCGACGTTTCGAATCGATAAGCCATCATCATTTAACATTTCGCCATACCTAACAAGTAACGATTTTACCCCAAACTTTCTGTGGAATTTTCGTTTGCAGGTAAGTAGGCTTCCATTTTTTATGACAGGCTATAATAAAGTTGATAGAGGCGTTTGATAAAAATAAATGCTTTATTTTATTTCGTTAGGTAAATGTATGTATATTACATTAACTCTTGTAGCTTGTTAGTTAAATTATGAATAAATAAATTATAAAAAAATAGTGGATGATGTTTTTTTTTTGTGAGAAACGTTGCATAATTGTAAAGTGTGATAAATCGTTGAATTTAGAATTAAAATACGAGTGAATTAGGTTTAAAACCAAATATTCCGCCCATTTAAAAACCAAGTTGATGATGGTGGCTCAAAGACGAAACGTCGGATTTTAAATTTAGTGACATAATTTTATAGAACAGAAAAAGTGGCAATGTTAATGTGTCGTTAGTTTTAAAATATATTTTTTAATAAATCGAGTAAACAATAAAAACTGTTTCTGCAAAATTTCGGTTTTTGCGGGATAATTCCGGAACGGCTGCAAATGTTTAAATTTTTAAAACAAAATATTGTTAAGCATAAAAATGCGCAACTTTGTCCCAATTTAACCAACCCTGTATCTCTTACCGTTTGCGAGATCCTAATGGTATTCCTTGAATTTGTAACAGCTTGTATTAATTTGACCTTTTAATTTGTCAAGAAGGTTTACCTAACTTTTGTAAAAAAAAAAACATGTTTAGCTACTTATTTGTAATAATGATCAAATTATTTTTTTCGTAAAATACCAAATAATTTTTCAGATTATTTTGGGACAATAAATGTATGGGTATAGACAAAAATATAGAGCTACAATTTTTTATTGATACAATAGACAAATGTACATTAGTGTGTACAGAGAGCAGATGTCTATAGTAAATATGATATCGGTGAGTCCGGACAAAGGATGTGTACATAGGACTAAAAGCAAACACATTTTAGTCGCGCGAATTTTCCCCGTGCCGTGCCCGATCTCCAGCTCTTTTTAGTTTGATTGATTTCAATAGGATTAAAAGAGAAAGAATATCACCCTGAAGATCAGGGACAGGGAGAATTTAAAAAGAATGACGACGGACTGCATTAGTGGCTGAACTGGCGTTCTCATTTTACCGGTGCGGATCTACCAACCAAGTTATATCTGTTTAATTGATTTATTTGCCAGAATGTTTAACAAGAGCTTAATTTTATTTTAATGTACTTATTTAGTTTGTTTAAAGACAATATCGTAGTAATTCTTACTAATGGTATTCTTGCTTTGAATGGTCATTAATGAAAGGGAAGTCATCACTCACCATATTTGCACATCTTGATTATTGAAGCACGAAACGACATATTTGTAGATGAGAACTGGATTTTACTCGAGCATAAGAGCCGATAGTTTGAGTTTTAAGAACAATCTTTTTGGCTCTTAATTGTATGCATTTAATTTTGTATTATTAATTAAGGGCTATTAAAAATATTATTTTTAAATCTGTTTTTTTTTTTGAAAATTAGTTTTTTAATTATTTATTAATTTTGATAATAATTAAAATAGTAATAATAATAATTTAACTTCGTAAAGGTACATATGTCAGTAATACATTATTGAAGTAAAACAATTTTGGTCGTCGTGCGTAGGCGTAGGTACTCCAAGTCAGCAAGCCGGGATAGCATTCTATACTTTTTAAATAAAAATACATTCTCTCCACTTTCTGTAAATAGTATCCTTACAAAAACATAAATGTTAAAAAGGTAAGCCAAGCTTAGTACTAAAATTATGCTTGGCTGTGGCTCCGCCGCAATAAGAATGGAGATGCAAATGAGTGCCAAGTTCTGTTGTTCTGTACGAAATCCAAATAAGTATGAATTTTTAAGTAGCTTTGACTTGGCCAGTGTTCATTACTTACATCAGTCATTTTAAAGGGTGATTCAAATTGGGTTTCCACATTACAAATATATATTTTTTGAAACTCCACTGAATTTGTCAAAGACAACATAACGTTTCTAAGGACAACATATAAACAAAACAGTCATGAAGCATTATACGCCCGAACAACGTCACACATCAGGAGAAACGATACAATAACTGCGCGGCAAGTTTCCAGGTCGCATTATTTTACTTTGCGGCCATATTAATTCGTCGTCCCGATCCTGTAAATTAACCCTTTTAAAATATTTTCTTTGTCGGTATCTCAAGAGCAATAACCCAAGCACCATTGCGGAGCTGAAACATGTGATCAGATGCTACAAAATAAGGTATGATTAAATAATAGACATGCAGACTTGTGGAGTTCTACATTATAACCTTCTGGACTTGTAGAGTTCCATATTATGTCTTACCATAAAGAATACTGGCCAATTTGGGTTGAAAATCAATAATGTCAATTACTTGTTGGTGTGTCCAAAAGGTTTCCTATACGTTAATTCTGTCGGCGTTCATATTCCTAACACTGACAGCAATCTTTAGACTGTCTTCCTTAAGGTGCGTCGAGATTTAAATCAATAAACCTTCAACCGCAAGCCACTACGACAGTCCCGACTAGATTTGTATACAACGACCTGCAATCGTACATATCTGGACGTCGGAGCGAACGCCGTTGAGGACCAATTCTTTTGATGTTAATTTACCGACAAGCTGTGGATCGGGCGAAACCTCGATCTGCGACACTTATCTGGTCCTGAGTTCGCTCCGACGTCCAGATATGTACGGTTGCAGGTCGTTGTATACAAATCTAGTCGGGGATGTCGTAGTGGTTCGCGTTTGAAGGTTGTGGTTTAAATCTGGACGCACCTTAAGAAAATCAGTTAAAAGATTGTTATGGTTATAAATCTAACGGGACCATCGTAGTGGTTCGCGACGAGGTCGTGGTTTAAATCTGTACGCACCTTTATAATTTTTAGAACTTATATTTTAGTGACACTCAAGAGTTTTCTAAATTAAAAATTAATGCTTTTGTTAAAATAAAACATTAACACATTTTAACTTCGTCAAGTATGGAAGATTCTTTTTTTTCTGCTGTAGATGACGCAACACGTGTTGCTATTTTAAAAAAGTCTGTATTTGTGTCTCTATCTATAAAAAATAGTTTTATATTTATTCTTTTTGTGACTCAGTTCTATTTTCTTCATTAATTGCAGACAACTTGCGGTACATTCTCTTAGCAAATATTAACAATGTTAGAACATCGATTTTAATGTTTTAAATTTAAGTGCCTTTTAAATTAACTTCATTTTGTTTCTATTAAATGTCAATAAAAACTTGCATCATCCAAAATCACAAGAGAGCTCCATGGACTTTAAACACTACGGAAAAAGTCTACAGGTCGTGTCATCTCAGCTCGTTACGTCCAAATTGACTTTAAGTGCGTTGATCACTAGCAGACAGAGATTAGACAAAAAATGCCTTTATAAAGATGTATTGTTACATACACAAATAGGAATAAGTTTTCTTTACACAAAAATTTTAAATATTTAAACCACCTTGCGAAACTAGCCCATCAAGAACAAACTGCATTGGTAATTGAACTTGATGATCTGAGTTGGACAATATAGTTGTTAACAATACTAGAAAATATGCATTACTTGTGTTGTATTTACCTTACGTACTGTTAAATTGTTTACTCAGATTTGTTTGTGAAGGCATATTTCATAATATAAAATACATGTTTCGGGTTTCCGGTATCCATGCAAAAAAATTATATAAATTAAGAAAAATCTAATTGAAAATGAGTTCTGAGAAATGGTAAAGAACGCTTTAAGGTATTGTGTTTACTGTCAATTTGTAGTACTGCCAATTAACAACAGAAACTTAAGTTTTGGAAGTATTTCTTAACATTGGTTTGTTGATTGATTGATTTTCGCACTTTTTGCCTTTTTTTATCTGTATTAATTGACGGATAGTCGGTCCACCTTAAAGAGTGATTAAGAACGATAGAACATTTTTTTCTTAAGTACGTGTCTGTGTTCTAGTTGTTATTACATGCCTACCTTTACAGTAGGTATTTTAATGTGTAAGAGTTATTTATTTTACATGATACTAACTACTGAAAATGGGTTTTTAGATCCTTTTACTCAGTGCCATACATTAAACATTCGATAATAGTATTTATTTTTATCCGATTTATCAGTTAGTCTAAGATCCAAATAGAAAGCGACTTGCTCCTATCTGCCATGGAAATTTTTCAAAATTTTTAATTTTGACAAAAACCATTACAATTTTTAGTCCAATCTGTAACATTTAAAAAAACATATTGCATTAACTAGCCTTAGAATGTACTGAAAAAAATAGGGGTTGCAGGATATAACAAAAAAAAATTTGTGAGTTATTTTTAATTTAAAAATACCTTTGAGTCAAGGCGTCTCCTATTTTTTTCAAAACATTCCAAGGCTAGTTAAT
Source organism: Listronotus bonariensis (assembly GCA_014170235.1). Taxonomy (NCBI): domain Eukaryota; kingdom Metazoa; phylum Arthropoda; class Insecta; order Coleoptera; family Curculionidae; genus Listronotus; species Listronotus bonariensis. The sequence continues at coordinate 15,270 of JACEGR010003287.1, forward strand.
AAAATATGTATTTTTAAATATTACAAAATGTACCAAAAAATTGTAATAATTTTTTAAATCTTAAAATTAGAAAAAATCTCATGGTTTCATTTATAAAATTAAAGAGAAAAAGAGTAATATATTAGTACTGTTATGTAGAGTAGAAAAAATAAAAATTGCCATTATACAGGGTATGTCAAAAATGTTGACGTTATTTTTTTAAATTTTAATATGGCCTTAAATATAATTTTTAGGCAAGTCTTTGGCAATACCTTTGTTTAAATACTATATATCTATATTATAAAGGGGTAAAGTTTGTAACTTTGTTGATTTGTTTGTAAGGGCTAATCTTCGGAAAAAACCGATCATGAAAATTCCTTTACAAACAGAAAGCTACACTACTTAGGAGTGCTATAGTCTATGTTTTATCATGATTAAACAAAAGTTTAGAAAAAAATATACTTAATTAACGCCCAATGAAGTTGGCACGGGTTGGCTAGTTTAATATTAAATAGTTTTTATTCGGTAAACAGATGGGTGCATCAGGTCACTTCCTATTCGGATCTTTTACTATGAATGTGTGAAAACCCTTTATCTATTCATACAGTGTCTCTATTAGTGTGTCTACGTAAGTTGGCAGCATATGGGAAACTTTTATTAATAATTTAACGAAAAAATTATTCTTTATAAAAGTTCTGCATGATCCAAAAACTAAAATGCAATCATCAGATATCAAATTGTGTCAGTCAAATACGAGGTTTGACCAAAATGTAATTTTTACTCAAGAGCAAAGTACCTGTATTTTACTAATATCTCAAATTGTTATAAAGAACGAAAGAATAACTTTTTTTCGTAAAATTAATAATAAAAAGTTTTTCATATTATGTCGCCAACTTACGTAGACACACTGTATATGGGAAATTTTTTTATTTTATGTAAAAAAATTTTTTATAAAAATTTCTGCGTGATCCAAAATTTAAAAGGCAATCATCAGTTATTAAAGTGTGTCAAGTCATCTATGAGGTTTCGCGAAAAATATAATTTTTGCTTAAGAATAAAGTACTTGCATTTATGCTTATATAGAATATTGCAATAAAGAAAGATGTAAAGAATTAAAATAACTTTCAAATATGCAAAATTTGATTATGCGATAATGGTTAAAATTTAAGTTTGTACATTAGTGTTAATACTAGTAAATTTAAAGAGTACCTTTAGAATAGTATTATAAAATTTATAATTATTAGTGTATTTAGTACAATACAAACCTAAATTATATCGTTACCAAAGAAAAAAAGTTTTATTGAAAATAAAGGGGTTCGCATGATGTTAGGTTTTAATCTCAACATTTTTTTATAACAATTCTAATACCTCTGTAGAAAAAATACAGGTATTTTACTCTTAAGCTGTAGTACATTTGTAACAAAACCTCCAAGATGACTAATGAGATTTTACTATATGGTTGTTAATTAAAAACCATAATCTTATTCTGTATTATAAACATACACCAGCTGAAAAATAAAGAAATTATCCAGATAATATTCGACGGATTTAACATTATTTTGAAGACACACATTTTGCACTAATAATAAATGTAGTTTTCGTGCTCCCTATATGATTTCTAATTAAAATCTAGTCGAATAGTCACGTCGTGTGAAATACCTGTGGAATATTACCTCTATTCTCGTCGCCATCAAACAAGGGTGTTGAACGAACGGCAAACATTGGAGATGGGAGATGCTGTAATTTATTGAGTACACTGTACACGCCGCACATACCTGGCCTTATCGTTGCACAAGATAACAAGAACCGCCGCCATCTTAAACAAACACAGAGACTAGTTTATGGTCACACATTATGGCCGCCTGTTCCTGCGACCTGCCTTGGGAAATGCGTTCCGGGAATTAATTATGTTCTGGCGGTATGGCAACATGTGTTTGGTCTTTAATAAACATGCTTGTTTGTTGCTTATCTCGGCTGTATGAGATATAAGGAAGTTTTAAGGTCTTTTACACTGAAACAAAAAGGTAATAAGGTTTCTTTACTTAAAAGAATTGATAAATAATAATTTCAATATTTCTACAATTTATTAAATTATATTAGTCGTTGGAATTAAATAAGAAAAATTATAAAAACTCAAACAAAATATCGCCACTGGTTTTTATTAAAAATAACTCTTTATCATGTCCCGCCGCTTTGTTTACTATCAGCGAAAAACGCAGGCCTATTATAGGCACATATACACAACTAATTTTGTAATTCGCATCTATTGGCCAAACCTTGGCACAAGTCGTTATTATATGGTTTGCGGCTTACCTAACATTTTTGACAAACTTATCAAGTCAACTGCAAAATTTTATTTTGCCGGTTGTCATAGCCTCTTTGCACTGAGGGTAGACAAAGCGGCGAGGTATAATAAAGGGTTTTTTTTGTAATAATAACGAGTGGCGGTATTTTGCTTAAGTTTTTATAATTTTTCTTATTTAATGCAAATAAACAATTCAGTATAAGTCCTTTACTTACGAAACCAACGAAAACTCGGGGTGCCGCACGTATGCATCCCTATATGGTAAAAAAATTAAATGCATTAAAATAAAAGCTTGTTTTTAAAATAGTTTTTGTTTTACTTTTAATTCATTTTTTACTTTTTAGTTATCGCTGAACAGGTGTCTTACTCTGTTTATCTTATTCGATGCGTTAAATAAGTGCTAGGCCGTTTGCGGGCTAATTTTACAAATACTCTATCTCTAATACGATTATAGGCATTTGCAACAAGGACTCTAAAAACTCCAGTGTACCAAAAATTTAGGCGGATTGGTGCAACGAAGTTTAACTTCTTGTTCTTCTTCAAGTTTCTCAGCAAGTCCTTTCATTTGATAGCCATATTGTAGAAAAGCATAAAAACTTAGTTCGTCTTATTGGATTTGGACTGACGTCCTTTTATTTTTGAAGTTATTCTCAGCAAGCCCTTTCATTTGATATCCATATGGTAAGAATGTATTTAAAATAACTAGTCCGCCATCTTGGTTGTTCTGCCATGTTGCACTTAGAATAATGTAACTCCAATTTTTGAGTTTCTTTGAGCAAGCCCTTTACTTTTGATACCCATATTTAAGAGGTGCATTAAAAAAGACCGATATCATGGTTGTTTTGCCATGTTGAATTTAGAATAATGTCATTTGTTTTATGTAACTTTTAGCAAGCCCTTTTATTATATTTCTTTATTGTGGAAGTGCATTAAAAATCCATAGTCCGCTATTTTGAATGTTCTACCATGTTGGATTTAGAATGGCTTCTTATAGCTAACCATGCATTGCCACCTCAACTAAATATGTATACCAAATCTCACCAAAAACATAAATGTCAAAAACGTGAACCAAGTTTAATACTAAAAGTATGCTTGGCTATGGGCTTCGCCGTAAAAGAAAGGAGATCTAAATGAGTCCCAAATTTTGGTTATAAATATATAGAAATAGGCATGTATGAGATCTCAAATTAGGTTAGATTTAATTTTGCCAGTTTTTATTACATCAGTCATTTTAAAAAGTTATTAAACTACAAAATAAATATTTTTTAAATTCTGATAAAAACTGGTCTAAGTCAACAAAAATACTATCGAGTAATAAGTATTTTGCAAAGAAAAAAATATGTAATAAATATTTTTGTTAACTACTTATTTAAGTAGCATTAAAAAGTAATCAAACTTTAATTCCAATTTTTAAGGGGATTTCGGTGGAAAAATACACCCTAAAAAAATACATTTTTTTTTGAGGTGTTTTGGTTAAAACAAAATGGAAAATTGTATCAATTATACTTTTAAAAAATAATTTTTGTTTGCATATAAAACAGAAAATGACTTTTTTTTCAGAAATTATAAGCACTGGGAAAAAATATTGGATTTTTTTAATAACTTCTATTTTATAAAGTAACTGCAAAAATATTTTTTTCCCATTTTTATTTTATTTAGGTAATATTTTTGTTATTTTAAAGCTCCCTGTATATCATAGGGCAATTTTTATTATGCTTTTTAGCATTTTGGATTTTGAAAAATAACCGGTACCTACTATAATTAAGTTCATCCGTGGACACACTGTATACATTTTTTCATAATTTAGACGGAGAATCTGTCCTTAATTTTTTTACAATATTCTGGTTAGTTCTGGTTAGTATCGTGTACAAAAAAGAGAAATTCTAGTTTATAAACATAAATCAAATTTTTGGTACTGACGAAATAAACCAAAAGAAGGCCTAACTAGAGTTTTTTTCACAATGACTCACGAACCGCCACTGACTATTATTGTGGCATTAACCTATTATTAGAAAAAACGGATATACTCGTAATCTGACAATAACGCAACTCCACTCGAAATGCATAATGATAGGCCGCATTTTCCAGATTATAGAAAATAAGCATGAATGACGTTTTTGGCACCGAACGTGTCGTTCGGGCCGTGTGGTTACTTTGATGAAGTGGCCACCGTGACAGCGCCACAATGACAAGGGACTGTGCACTTTTAATCTAGTGCACTTTGTCACAACCACGGCTTGCCTGGATATATGCGTTATTATTACAATAATAATAGGTTGGGTTTGAGCTGTTTGGGTACATTGCAACGTCTTGTAAGTGACAAGGCGTCAAAATGAACAAAACGGCAAACGTTTATTTACAATGCATCATAATATATAAAGAGCTAAACGGATTTTAACGTTGTAAAAAATATTGTCCAAAAGTTCTAAATATTTTTGTATTCTGTATTAGCAGAACCAACAGAACTTACCGGAATTATTTTAGTGCAATAAAACTGATACGATTTTTGACTCCAAATCCCTATCTCTCAACGCACTGTGTATCGGTCCCGCTTTGTTTTTGCTTTACTGGCCAATACCTTTTTATTTAGCTCAACGTGTATACAGCGTGTCCGCCAAAGTTGTCTACATATAGAAAACTTTTTATCATTATTTTACGAAAAAAAATCTTTAGAGAAAGTTCTACATGGTTTAAAATCTGAAATGCAATCTCTATCTAAACAATCTAAAAAAATATTAATTTTGTTCAAAAGGAAAGTAGGTACCCTTATTTTTGAAAATATCGAAAGATTTATAAACGAAAAATGTTTAGAAATAGAAATAACTCTTAAATATGCAAACCGGTTCATTTACAAGACAAAAGTTCTTTTTTAAAATTTTTAATGATAAAACGATGAAAATTTAAATTTGTACATTAGTAAATACTTATTTCGAAATGTAATGTCTAAAGAATGCTTAAGAACTGTCAAAAAGAGCGAAAAGTCACAGAAACGCTCGTAATCGCATAAAAATTAATGAAAAATGTTGTTCTTGAAAATAAACGAGTGCAAGAGTTATTTTTATTTCTAAACAGTTTTCCTTTTCAATAATTTTCGATATTTAAAAAAATCTTTCCTCTTGAACAAAATTCATTTATTTGAGATACCTCGTATACTACTGAAAAAAATTATCTAATAATTGCATTTTAGATTTTAGACCATGCAAAGATTTTTATAAGAAATAAGTTTTGCATTTGTAGACAACTTTGGCCGACACGCCATATACATTTATGCTTTAATAAGTTAATAAAAAGACTAAAGTTTGGTAGTATTCGACTACTCGGTATTTTGAATCCTATTCAGAATACTATTCGAATACATCTGGGTATTTGGTATTCGGTATTCTACGAAATACTTTTTGGTCCGTCTTCGGTATTCTGGATTTTGAATATCGTCTTTGAATCACATTATTCAAATTTTACTTGCTCTGTATTCAGATCTCGTAATTCAAATCCTGTATTCAAACCGTTATTTAAATCCTCTTTTTAAATAATAAAAAAAAACCGACAAGTATAAATCAAAGACATTTTAATGATTTTTTTTGGTATTTAAAAAATATTCATATTTATTTAAGTACATCGGTATTCAATTTTTTTCCTATGTATTTAAATCCTGAGTATTTGAATATTATTAAAAAAGTATTCAAGATTCGTATTCGCATATAGTATTTTAGTATTCGACCCAACTCTGAAAAGGATAAAGGCGCACAGTCTAAAAGTATTCTTCTTCTTTTTTTGTTTATGTATTACTTTCCTTATTAAATGAGATAAGATTTTTCTTATCGCAATTACTTGGGAAAGTAAGCCAACTACAACCCATGTTTTGATTTCTTCTTGTTTTCTTTTAATTACTTATATTTATATGATTTAAGCTTTTAGAAGGTGCCCATTCTGTCAACACCTCCTCGGATGATTTCATCATTTGGCTCTAAATCACCCAGCGTATCTTAAATTTTAACCAAATTAAGTAATACCTATCTTTGGCAAAGTATTGTTGTCTTCTACACTGCAGCAAAGAGGTTTAATTCCATCTATTACATTTTTTAAATAAAAAAAAATCTGCCCATTTCAATTTTTTTTTATAGCTTGTCGTTAATTTTATAAACATTATATTTTCAGATTTTTTAATTTTAATGATGCTTCTTATCCTTTATAATAAAACTTCTAATAGTAATTTAATGTACTTACAGTTATATTCATAAAAGAGGCGTACAAGGATTAGAAAGCTAAATAGTAGCTTTCCCTATTTTTATGTAAAACCGGCTTCTAAAACTGACTGTGAAGATGGTTAACACATGTTATAGGTTTTTAAAAATTTAAATAAATCAAATTAAAGTTAAAAAACTCTTAGTAAACATATGAATCCTTCTTCTTTTCTGCAGAACATTTGAGCCTTTCAATTCCACATAATTGGTGTGGTATTACTTACTTTTATTATTAATTTTACGAAAAAAATCCTTATAAAAAGTTTTACATGGTCTAAAATCTAAAATGAAATAATCAGATATAATCTTTTTAAGTGGTAAACAAGGTATCTCAAAAAATATGCATAAGTGAAAAGCACAGTGTCGTAGCTAGGTAAGCAAAAGCCCTGGGGTAAAAAATACAGTCACCTCTTTTAAAATAAAACACATTACCAAATTGTTGTTCGCCACCACAAATATGACATTTGTATACGTCTCACTCAATTTAAGTAAGTCAGAGTTCGAGGGGCCCCAGAGCAGGGGGGTCCCAGGGCACTGCCTCGCCTGATCCCTTAGTAGCTACGCCACTGAAAAATTACCTTTATTTTAGTAGTTTAGTAGCTATGTAAGCAAGAGCCCTAAGGCAAAAAATGGAGTAGGGCCCCAAGTAGAGTATTTAAAATGTCGACGAACCCCAAAGATCAAAAAAATACTCTTCATCCTTCAAATAATACACATTAACAAGGTAAGTAAGTAAACAAAGCCTGGACTAATTCGACGTACTGCAACAAAAAAATCTTCATCTTCTACAATTTTGGTTTTTTTATTTTTTAAATGTGGCAGAAATTTTCACTACTTCTATTATTTATACACACATTAAAATAAATTGTTGCAAGAAGAGTATGGATTTTTTAACTGCATATTTTTAATTTAAAACAATTTTTCCTGAAATAATGTTATTCTTACTATATATTCTTCAAACAAGAATATATTCTTTAAATAAGACACAATTTGTCTTAAATAAAGAATAATAAGATAAGCGTAAGCGATATTTTGGAAAACTTATTCTTACAGGAAAACCTAAATATCTTTAGCCAAGAAAAAGTAAATCTATTATTAAGCTTGTGCTGAAACGAATATCATTTAAAAAATAAATAAAAATATCATTTACAAATAAGAAGAATATATTCTTTTCGTTATATACAACTTACTTAAGTCAAGCCAATTGATTTGAAATAAGTCATTTATTTTTATGTGTACTTAGTAAGTCAGACTCCGAGGTGCTCCTTGGGTTTGGGGGCCCCTGAGCACTACCCCCCGCCTAGACCTATAATAGCTACGCCACTGATGTGATGTGTGAATTTAAGTTGACACACTGTATTTAAATGTATCTACGTATTGTATGTTATAATCTTTTATTAATTTATATCTAATTTATAACATTTTTCTTAGTTTTTGACTATGCCATTTAAAATAATTATTAAAATGGCAATAAATCAATTGTTATCTGATTTTGCATCAACACTACTGTTTAAATATTGCAACCTTCAGCAAGACAATTTAATTAAGTATTCCTTTTACCAAAATTGGCCATTATGTAAAGTGTTTACCTTCGTCATAAAAAAGCGGTTTCGAATAATTTTTAATTATAAGTGCCGTCATGTCATTAATTACTTAAAAGAACCAAGGCGACACTCCTTGGCATTTTTACATAATATTAATCCCAAAAAATAAGAATATTTTGGTAAGTTTCACTTTTGACTTTCCAGACGTACTAATTGCTAAGTCAACAATATATATTTTTTGAAAGTATATAAAGCAAACCAGAATTCGTATTTAATTCGGCATATATACAGGACAAATATTGAAACAATCGAATTATAAAAATCTGTTCAAGCAGGGGCGGTTCGACCTGATCGTGTGGCATTGTAATCTTGAGAATAACTAACACTAAAAAACATTTAGGCCATCGCAACCGGCGGTGGTAAACGCGCAGGGCGCAAGGCCTTCACTAAAGTTTTATTGAACAGGTAAATGAGGCGCAGGGATCTTGGGGTCAATAAAATCGTAAAGGTATACGGGGCGCAAATGTTTTCTTTAAAGTAAAGGTATCGAAATAAAATGTTGGTCTATTTTTAAAAATTTTATTAATTACGAAACATTTATTGCATCAAAAATATTTACATATTATACACTTGACAAATACGAAGTACATTTTACAAAATGTCGTCTACTTATTGCTTTTAACCTTCTTCAATCTTTTCGCACATCTATTCACTATTACAATGAGAACTGAACTGATTAAGTGGTATACAAATTATTAGTGTCAATTATAGGAATTCTTACTGACCCACACCCCCTCTTGAGAAGGGCTGGCGTCCCATTTATCTATGATATAAACGTAACCTTACAGGCGTGCAGGTAAAAGAGATATTTTCGCGCCCCGTTTACCTCCGTCCATCGCAACGCCCGTCATTTTACTTTACGACCTATAGATTATCTTTTAGCCGAATATACCGTTATTCTAAAATTTATTTTCTTTATTGTTTATAATTAGGATTTTTATTCACTGTTTGATGTAAATCATATTTTCAAATCATTTTATCTAAAAACTGGAACAGGGGACCTCACACAAAATACATACCAGATGCTAGTAGCTTTAAACACTCAACAATTTTCCTATGCAAAATTTTCAGATGCCTCCAAATAGAAGAAAAAGACAAATATTTTTATTTATATTTGATAAAATTCACAAAAAAAATGCAAAAAAGGATTCGCTTTTGAAACTTAAATTTTTAATGGGAGTGGGGTCCAATCAAAATATCAACTTTTTTCTTTGCCAAAGTGTTGTGAAGGGAGGTCAAGTGATAACTCGTCGTTAAATTCTCCCTTTAACGACTTTAAGTTTTCAAAATCAGTTCCGTAGTTTTTCAAAAAATTCACCCCAAATACCGGGGTCGGTAGTCCGTGGCTCACCTTTATAATTTTTTTAATGCCTAAAATATTAAAATAAGATTTGGTACGTAGGTATATCACATAAATGTGCATTTTTAGGAATTTTGTTGTGCTCTATTACTTCCGATTAAGCTGGTTAACTTTCTTATTTTAAATGAAATTGCCAGTACTTATTTAAATGGAAAATGGTATTCCGTGTAAAATGATACTAAATTTTCTTATTATTGAGATCAAAATTTTCTATTTTTTTTTAAATTTTTATTTTGTATCTAAAATGCTAGGAATCCAAATTTAATGTCATTGTACTCGGTATAGTTTTGGGCCCAAATAAGCTTCGTCGGCACGATCTACTAATAATAATAACCCCTTAAAAAGTCGATTTCCTGCAATAAAATGATTAACGGTAGTCGGAAGGGCACGGTCGTGATTGTGAAGGTGTAATACGAGGTACTTCATTTAAAAAAATTGACTTTTAAGGTTTTTGTCGTAATAATCTTTAACGTATATTTTTGACCACATTATATTTATTAATTGTGAAAATATCAATACAGTTTGCTTAAGTATTTCTTCTACGAGAAACCCAACCCCCCTCTTATATTAAAGGCTTTTGTTTAAAAGAAATTGATGGTTATGTAATGTCTTGCAAATGTAATTTTTGACATAAAATTTAAAATAAGTCAAAAACTGTTGTACTAAGGTATAGAAGATTAAACATAAATTATGTTTAGAATTTTATACGCAGAATCTAAAAAATAAATAATATATAGGGTGTTTTATTTAAAATAGGGAAGTTGACATTAACTTCCGGTATAATCGGAAGTGGTTGAGCTGTCAAAATATTTTAGTTGTATGTCCCCCACTGACTTAATAAGGTTACCAAATTTTCAAAATTTTCCAAAACGTACTTTTCCAGAAATTGATCACTGCAGTTTTTGGTGAGACATCCTGTATACAAGGTAGGTATATATATTTATTTACTTTTGGTCTATAGTTAATTTATTAAACAATACAAAAATTATATTTTTTATAAAAACGTTCCGTGCTGCCACTGAGTGGAGTGCAACTGGTTAGTATAAAAATGAAACCATGGCCTAAGGGGCTGTTGATTGAGCAAAGTTTATATTATGAATTTTACTGCCTTTTCGTAACTGCGGGCGAGGATTTTTTAAATTTTTTGTATACATTGCTTAATACTCTGTTGACTTTTAGTTTTGAGCCAATGAAACCGCTATTAAATATACAATAAAATTCAACAATAAAGTCATAATCTCTCGACGTTTTAATTTTGCAATTTTATTGGTGCATTAATAATTTTTATTGAAAATGCAAACTGCGCAACCGATGGCATTTTATTAGCGCCAGAAAATTGTCCACTGCTCTGCGTTAAATAATAAATAAACTCGATATACATAGTATTTTAATTAATGTTTTAATTTTGAATAAATATAAATTTTCATTTGCATATTAAATGATGAATTTTTCGTTGATTAGGTATTAATAATTTATCTGTATTATAATACTGACAGCCTAATTTTAAAATTTGCAGTTACATGTATATTCATATGTAAACAGAACACACATAATTTATACATTCACTTTTTATATTTTCTTTTACATTGTGGAAATATGCAAAGCAGATATAATTTTGCAAATAAAATAAGGTAAACTCTATTTCCAAAATAAAACATTTGCTTCAGATCAATCAATCAATTAACAAATAATGGCATTGTGATTTCTAAGATTATAGTGTTATTAAAAACATAACATTGTCTACAATCTTAAAAAAAATGTTGATGTAATAAAATCAAAGCATGAAATAGAAACATTTTTATTTACTTCGAAAAAAGAAAAAACGAATAAACAATCGTCTATGTGTGCCAACGGATGGACTTAATCATAGTAAAATGCATAGGCTTTCATTTATATTTTGCCACCCAACTTAATAGAACAAGAAGGATAAAACAAGTTCTGTTTAAAAAGTTTCAATATAAACAATAAAAACCAAAAATATACATGGTAAACATTTTTTAAACGGGACACCCTGTATATGTATACCATTATTAAACAATCGTCTATGTGTGTCAACGGATGGACTTAACTATGACAGTAAAACATGTACAGGGTTTTTATTTATATTTTGCCACCTAATTTTAACTATAACCAAGAAGGATAGAACAAAAGTTCTTGTTTAAAAGTTTCAATATAAACATCAAAAACTTCAAAAAATATATGGGTAAACATTTTTTAAATGGGACACCCTGTATATATATACCAATAAAAAAGTATCTTAAAAAGCTTAACAAAAATACTACATATAATATATCTATCTTTAATACTTTTAGAAATATAGCCGTTTAAATCTGGTTAGTTCTGGTTAGTTAGTTAGTGCCGGTGCCGTAGGTAGGTATAATAGAAATTATATCAACTACTTTTCAAATTTAAGTTGTTATATTTCGAAAACTAATAAAGATAGATATATCAAATGCGGGATTTTTGTAAAGATTTTTAAAAGATGCTTTTAATGGTAACATAATATACAATGTGTTCCATTTAAAAAAGTTTACCCCTTTATTTTTGTTGAGTTTTTGATATTTATTTGTTTCTTTTTATGCTCAAAAATAAAATTAAAAAGTATGATTTTATTATACAAGACGTTTTTTTCTATCCTTCTTGGTTAATGTTAAAAATGGGTGGCAAAATACAAATAAAAACCATGTACATCGGCATTTTGTGAGATTCGGAACAAAAGTTATTGTTCATTAAAATGTTTGCTTTATCTAAAATTTTAAAGGCTATAATGAAAATCTCTGTAGGCTATAGAGGGTGTTACACAATCGCATAAATTTTACATTTAAAAAATTAAAATATCATTTTTAAACTACCTAATTAAGTATCTAGAATTAAAAGTAACAAAGTTTTTTTTAAATATGGGTAATGGTTTTTACGGAAAATCGATATTCTATTAAAAACAAAAATTCTTTAAAAAATATATTTCAGTTAAATTTATTTTTTTTACCTTTAAAATTTACAAGTTGACCACAGCTTTATTTATAAAATTAAGAAAACAAAAAGTACTGTCATGTACGATAAAAAAATGAAAATTGACATTATACAGCGTCAATCAAAAATTTTAAAACTTACTGTCTTTTAATTGGTCATAGCCGTGACTTAATTTTTTAGGCAACCCTATGGCAATACCTTTGTTTATATACTATCTTTAGTATAAAACAGTTTTTATCCAGTTAACAGATGGGTAGAGGTCGCTTCCTATTTGGATCTTAAGACTATAAAGAGAATTAATTTCCCTACAAAAAGCCCGCTTCGTAAATGGTGACAAATGAGCTGTTTCCACGTCTTGTCTATGGGAACTATACTTTTCCCATTTGCATGTGTAGTTCACCTACACCCTAGAAAACTTGTGTGTTAATTTCGAGACACCCGGTATAAAGCAATAATCATGAACCTTTTTTAGTGATTATTGAGTCGCTTCATTCGTCCACGATCAAATTTATTTACTTAGGCAATAGTAAGTTCGGTTCTCGTCAGGAATTCCCCGAGGACCCTCTTTGGAAATAGGGAATCGTGCGCCAATGTTTTGATTTTTATGGGAGAGTTACCTCATTGCTTGTGCCACAACAAGGGGCTCGCCCGATAATTGAAAAGTTTTTGTTGGTTATTGAGATTAGTAGAAACGTGCCTACATTTCATTTATTTTAATGAGATACGACTCCTCGTGGGGATTGCGTTATTATTAACGATTACCGGTGATTTACAAGGGATAAAAAACAAGTTTTGATAAAAATGTCCTGTGTAAGTCTAGCCTTAAAACAAAAAAGCAGAACAACAAAAATGTTTTATCGGTTAAGTAAACTGATCTGAATTAATTGGCGAGCAAAGGTTATCAGTTGCGTAATACAAAAGTTACGTTACAGAAAAAAAATCTGAGTGCGTCGGCACCAGACATCAAAACCCTTTCCTTTAACAATTTCTACTCCCCAAGTCAAAAATCACCGGCCGGAACCGTATTGTGTTTATTTAGCGACATATTTCTGACATTTTGTGTTAAAAATAGATAATTTCAGATATACAGCGGGGTAGAGGGAGTTTTGGGAGGAAAGAAATAAAAATTTGCTGTTCATTTTATTTTATAGCCTGAAGGGCGCCACCTTTGAAATTTTCACAAATTAAAAACAAAATATTTTTAGTCCACCCTGTATGTAACTCATAATTAAAAATTCTTATTTTTAACATACTTTACATAAAAAGGCATACAGGGTGAAAGTTGTTTGGGGCAGCCGTTTTTAATATATCTGGGGTTTGAAAAATAATAATGGCTAGATCTAAGCTATACAAGGTGTTTCAGAATACGATACTAACCTTTAGGAGTTTTAATCCTTAAGTGATTAAAAAAATCAAATTATCCTCACTTCTAAACATCTTAACTTTTAAGACAGGAAGTGCTATCAAAAGTTTATTTTTCAAACCGTTACGACCCTGTATCTTAAAAGTTAAGCCATTTAGATCATACGTTTATTTGAGCTTTTCTTTTTAAAATCAACTTAGGCTTTACATTCCTAAAGATCAGTATCTTATTCTTAAACACCCTGTAGTAAATTTTATATTTATAAAATGGCTGCTCACGTATAGTTTTTTAACCTTCCTGCGGAAGGGGGTAATTACCATCCTTTACCACCCTCCCCGTATCTACGCCAGTGCACAGCCTATTAATAAGGATATACACTTTTGATTAAATTACCATTTTATATATTTATTATAATTTTTCAGAACTACTAAGGTAATTTTTTTTATAATTAATAAACTAAAATAAAAGTAAAAAAATATATCATATTATTCATATCACCTAACCATAAAAATGTCAATAAATTGTTCTTTTTTCCCATTTCAATATGCACGTGTTCACACCAGTTGTTCCAGTTCAGAACGTTTAATATTAAGGCTTGTATATGTATCTCACCCCCGGAGCAAAACGCAGGATTGCAGGCTCCGTACATGCCGGAGGGTGCAATCAAACTTAAGCCGACAATTGTGCGTTCATTACAGGCCCCAGGCGTAAATCTGGCCAATACAAATTATATCCGGCTGAACGTGCATATAGCCACCCCCGGTTTAGGGGATGCTCGCCGAAACCACCAGCGTTTAACGCTCACTATGCGGATTTAACGGGGGCTTATCCTGCGAATTCCTGACAGTTGCTCCTGTCGGATTTAAATAATTATTGTTTTGTGTCGGTGTTTTTATTGGATTTGTTGAGAATAGGGACTGATTTGGTTATTTTTTCTTTTTTAGCATAAAACAGTATGAAAAAATGTAATAGGATTTAAACCCTTGAGGAATATTTCTGTTGGATCTTTTATCTTCATTAAAATTTGAAATGTAAGCAAATTATGTAATTTTTGGTAATTGTTTACTTATCGGACACCACGCCCAATTCGGTTATTTTTAGCATACCTACTTGTTTTTTGGGGTAATCGAAATCGGCGTGGTATCCGATAAGGAAACAATTACCCAATGTTTTTAAGAACAGTCATATAAAAATACGCCTAAAATTTACTAATAAAATTCAACAAAAAATAGTAATTGTCTAAAAAGTTCGCGCGACTCCGATTTTGACGAATTTTGGTAATCGGGGGTTTTGGAGCTCTAATGACTAATCTAAAAGATTTTTTTCAGAAACTTACAAAATTGAAAATTTTATACTAGAATATAAAATTTAATAGCTAAACAGCAATATTTTATTAGAAAGTTTAATTGCTTAAATATTAATAGTACAAATACTACGAAAATAAAAATTCTTTTGTACAAAAAAGTAATTATTGGTATTTTATCAAATGTAGCTCTCTCCCTTTTAAGCAAGAGCGTACTAGAAATGATAAAACTGTATTTTTGTATAAAACGCGCTAGAATGTACTACATTAGTACAGCTGTATTAGCTCTGGCAACATGTTAAATAACTGGCCACAAATAACAAAAATAGTTTAAAGATACATTCAAACCAACGCGGGATCGCGAGAGCGGGAACAGTAGCGGGTTCCGTTTTAGACGTAATTCTACGGGTGTATATGTAAAAAACATACTACTACGGTCTCCCGTGGTTTTCCCTCGCGTACCGCGTCAGTTCCGTTTATTTTCTTTATGTTACTTTCTTGTGTTTTTGACAGCTGACAATATCTGAAAATTTAACAGAGAAAAGAATAAAATGCGTAGTAAATTGAAACAAACATTACTTTTTAAAGCAATATAAAAATAAACAAAAATAATGAAAAATCTATAGTATTAGAACTTATTTTTTCATTTCATTCTCTGATCCTGTTAATAGCAAAAGTGCCTCTTCCTCATCTGATAAACTGTCATATGTTTCTAGTCAAAATTTACTGGTGTCAAATATTAAGAGACAAAATGCACTTGTCCTGTCGTTTAATTTTCCGCGCTAGTGTGATTGCACCAATTCCTCAAGCTTCCGCCCTTGCTTCCGCGGTACCGCGTTCGTTTGAGAGTCCCTTAATGTAGATTGGTCGCACTGTTGTCGAGATGTTCAAAATTTTGTATTATTTATAACATTTGTTTATAAACATTTTTTTATTAATCAATAAACAATTTTCAACGATTATAAAATGGATAATATTAATAAAACCAAGGATAAATTGGTTTCTACACGATCTCAAAACGTTATTTTATCTTATATTGTTATTTTTTTTATTTATAAAAAAACAAAGTGCCCCATAAGACATTATTACTTTTCATTTAAACCTAAAATTTTAGGAAAACCAGTACACAAAAATAAACAATATTTAGGTAAATACCCGGTGAAGAAGGTATTTCATGTCAACGCCTTTGTGTAATAAGATCATAGGCGCCGCCTGGATGATATCCGGGGGCGCGGCACGCTTAGATATGTTGCATTATTTTTTGTATTAATACTACAAAAATTATCTAAAATCTCACAACCGTTTTAATATTCATGCAGGGATGTAAAAATTCAAACCAAAGTAAAAAATTTGCCAGTAATAAAATACAATATTACTAAATCCTAAAACTAAAGATAAACTAACTTTGAAAATAAAAATAATAATCTTCTTCTATTCAGCCGGCGCCTATAAATAAGATTAAAATTATTAATTGTACCTATATGTCCTTAAAGTCACAATTTTTAAAATACAGGATGTCAAGATTTTAAGATAATTTTTTTAAATATAGCTTTTATACAAAGTCTATTTTTTTATTAAATGAAAGACATTAAAATATTTTTTTTATAATATTTACATTATGATTAGGTATTATCGGCATTACCCTGCTAAAAAAGGTTTTGTATTAATATAGACAAAAAAAAATTCATACGTCTGAAAATGGTATTCGATGCATGAAAGAAGTTTTTTAAATTTCTCAAAAAAATTTATATAAATATAAAATTTATCATACAAAAAACATTTTTTAAAATGTTAACACTCTCTGTAGTTCGTAAAGTTAGACATTTAGGACATATATATTCTATAAAGTTTTTTCTTATTTTTTGTTGGCGATTTACCCGTTATAGTTTGTTGGTACAGTTACTGGACAGGCTGTATAAAAAATAATATAAAATTTTCCTACACCACACCACTTTTATACCCTGCATAAAGCACCCTTTTTAATATAGCGAATCAATTTATTTTTTATAATAACTTAAAAGTTCAGTTCGAGTCAGCTGGTAAGCGAAGTTTTCCTCAAATACTTGTAAAATCCCAAGATCCTTATTGGCGCCCGTGGGATAAGCCCGAGTTGCAACTATGGGACACGCGTTTCTGTTTTCCATAACCACGTGCCGTGAAATGAAGCCCTTTTGTGCGCTGTGATTTTCCCGTTGTCGAATTAAATCCCCGCTTAATGTTCTTAATTGAAATTGTATTTCGTCTGTTCGTTCTCGTGATGCATTTTAGCACTAAAAAATAGATTATAAGGGTTAGTAGTTTATTGTGATTATACCTATACATTATACAGTGGTAGAAAACCGCAGAATGGTTAAAAATAAAAATAAATTTAATTTGCTCTTATTTTTCTTAAAGGACATTTAAAACTAGTACTTTTTATAACAATTGTTTGCAACAAAAGAAATAGTCGTTTTATTACCCCCACCCTACCCGGTGTACTCGAGTTACTAGGTGAATACAGATTAAACAAATATTACTAGAATATTTTTTACCGAAATTAGAGTATAGGAGGGGGATCATGGTTAGTTTTGGTTAATTAAATTTAATTCTAATTCACACTTTATAAATCCATTTAAGAAATGTGTCAATTCTTTCTTTTGTTCATTCATAAATAGAATCAGACAGGCGCAGGTATGAAAAAAAAACACGGTCGAACTGTCCAGGAGTCACTTTTTGACAGCAAAATAAAGCAAAACAAAAAATTGTATAAAGCATTCGTTTTTACCATTTAGGAACTTAACAGCGTTTTTCTAGCAACTCCTGCATCTTTGTCTAGCAATTCCACAATCTCAAATTCATAATTTTGTTATTATCTTATTACCATCTAGCAACTCGAGTACACCCACGCCACCAAGGGACCTAACCAAAAGTATACAACATTTTCTAAATTATTCTTTATCTTATACTAAAAGCTACCTATTATAAAAATAGCCGTACGATATACAGGGAGGTTCAAAATCGAAAAAAAATCAAAAATAAAAACATTAAAAAATATTGTTACCAAATTACAAAGCATAAAGAAAGTTATGCAAAATGTATACCATTTTTTCACATGTGTTGTGGTTTCATTGAAAAATTAGTGTTAACCTAAAAAATAATAACACAAAAAATGACAACTCAATTCAGTAAAAATTAATAATTAATGTGCAGCATTAAAAAAACACTTTTTGTATGAGTTGTATACTATATCATTTCACCGAATAAAACTTCTCAAATGTATTTACATTTTATACAAGTTTTATTTATCTATTCTAAACCTATTAAATAATTATAACACATCCATTATTTTGCAACAAAAATCATAACATTCATTTTTTAAGGGACAATCAATATTCTATACAGTGTGTCCAAAAATGGTAGGGAATGTATTGGAATATTGGTATTTTGAGTTATTTTTAAAAACTAAAAATGTGCATTTTAGAAAAGTGTTGTAGTTTTTTTCATTTCAAATAATTTTTGGAATCTGTAAATACTTTATTGGGACAACTTTTTAAGAGCAATGCATTTGTGTATTTAGATTTTAATTTAGACGTTTCGGTTTTAAGATACTATCATCATCTTTCGTTTTTTTTAAGGCGGCCATTTTGATTTTTGCACATTTTAAAAGAACGTTTTTTTCCTTTAAAATGATGAATAATACTTTATAGGTATTTTTGATTTTTATGTCAAAAATTGTCAAAATTAATTTTTTGTCCAAGTTGGCCATGACTGCGGAAGCCATTAGCTGTAGAAACAATTGCCATTCAATTTCCAATTAGGAAATATGTTGGAAAAAGTAATGCGAGTTTATTTCTAACTTTTATAAACCTAGGTACCCAAACAAAGATTGACATTTACTTTGTGTACCAATTTTGAACACACTGTATAGGTCAATTTTTGCTTGTTAAAAATATGATTCACAAGGAGAAAATGTTGATTTTGATATAGGGTTTGCAACAACTTAAAAAACATGATTTTTCTTCGAGGTAAACTACGTTTATTTTTTATTTTAAGAAAAAACTCACAAAGAAAATTTATTTGATATAAAGTTTGTAATCGATAACAAAGATAAAAAAATATATTTAGCTCCATAATTTGGCAAAAATACCTGGATCACATTTGCTTACAGCTGAAAAAATGTGTTGTGAAGTAATTTGGAGAAAGCAGGTATTTGAAAACCAAACAAATATGAGTCTTTTTTAGATTACTTAATATAAAATTTTTATAATTAATTGTTGATAACTCCAAAATCAGTTTTAAAAAACTTTTTGATATCCTTGTAATATTAATAAAGTTAAAATGCTATTTTAAATAAAAAATTTTAATGAGATTTTGCCTAATAATGGAAGTAAAAGTAGTTTACTCTTTAAGAAAAATCATAATTTTCAAGTTCTTGATGCGTACTATGTATACAAAACCAACATTTTTATCCTCATTAATCATATTTTCTTACAAGCAATAATTTTTAAAAAAAAATTTTTTTCTCGGAAAATGAAATTCTTTACTCATTTGTTCTGTTGTAAACCCCATCCATGGACAGTCTGTAGGTAAATATACATTACTCACAATTTCATAAGGCTTTTAAAATTATCTATTATTACACTTCATGTTATATCACAGACATATAAGCAAGCGGTTTTGGTATATCGGCCAGTAATAGAATATCAAAACAAGCACTATTAGTCACCAGTGGCGCCTTTACCAATAGGCTGAGTAGGCTGAAGCCTAGGGCGGCGGATTTTGGGGCGGCAATTTCGGCCACAATTTTTTTTTTGACCGAAATAAAAATACCTACTTAAATGTTACTAGGTTCAGTGGCGCCTTTACCAATAGGCTGAAGCCTATAGCGGCATTTTGTAGGGTTTAGGGGCGGCAGATTATGTCTGATGAATAATTTTGTTGATTTGAATTCTTCTACGTACAATTGAAACAAATGGAAGTGAGGACCTTTTTTTTGCTCTTAAAATTTTTCATGATGAATAATTTTGTTGGATTTGGAATTCTTGTACCTACAATCGAAAGAAATGGAAGTAGGACCTTTTTTTTTTTGCTCATGCATGTATGTTTATATACATGCCTGTATTTAGTTAGATTGCCTCTTTTTCTTACATTGCCTATATGTGTTATGTTATTTAGCTCAACCGTTTTAGCGCAAAAGTTATGTTTATGACACGCTATCGACGCATGTCTTAATTTAAAACTATTAAAATACTGACTGCATTTAATAGAAATGGTATTAAATATCTACATATGTAAATGTTTAATTAAAAAATATCTCTTGTATTATTGAAATTAAACATAAAAGGAGAACGTTGTATAATAGGTTTAAAGTTTAAGCTTTCCGCCATCATCTTCATAAAATCTGAAATTCAAAAGTAATATGAGGCGATGGAAGGCAGAACAGACAAAGGAAACGGCTTCGCATGAGAAAGAGCTTTCGAGGGAGTTTTGAAGCCGCAACCCCGGCCCAACTTTTGGATTTTAATATTTCAGCACGCTCTCTTTGCAAACAAGGCCCTCGATATTAGAATATTTCAATCTTGCCAGATTTTAGACTCTAATGCCGTATCTGCTTGATTTTAATTTATAAATATTATACATAGAATTATCAGACTGAAAGTGCAAAATACTTGCTGTAAATTTGTAATAATAATAAAAAAACTAAAGTGTTTGCAAAAATATTTAAAAATCATTGAAACAACGCATAAAAAAAACATATTTAATAATTTTACTTTACTGTTACGGTCCTTAAAAGCCTGTGTTTAGTTTATAGAATTGTGAAATGTTAGGATTATTTAATTTAGTTTGATAAATTTATTTGAATAATTTACCTTCGTTTTTCCAAGTTATTTTAACACTTTTAAAGTGTCCGAAAACGCTAACCAGAACTTTTATTGCATTCTGTACTAAAAGAATTTTACCAAATATTTCTGGAGTATTCTAAGCTCGTTTCTAAAAAATGACAACAGGAAACCTTCGGTAGTCAATATAATTTCGATCTTTAAACTTAACATAAAAATTTTCCTCGTAGTTGTTACTATAGTACCTTTTCATTGGTTATAAACGGGCAATAAAGGACGATATATTTATATGCAAAGATATGTGGGCTTAACACCAATATAAACTCCGTTCACCATCACCTTCAGTCATCTAAGCCACACATACTGTTTCTAACGGAGACCCAAATGTAACTCATGACACAACATGTTAAACTATTTTCAGCTTGCAATACTAAAAAGCCTAAAATTTAAATTATTTTTAATTTAAATAATATTTAATTTTAATTTTTATTTTTTAACTTAATTTTAACTTGACAACGGTGGCAGACTTGCAACCGAAACGTCGTTTTTAATTAGAATTTTTTGGGTTTAGGGGTTTTTTCTTTATTTTGTTTCAGGCGACCGGCCAGCTTATAGTGGTCAATAGGGCTGAACAGGGTCAGCTCGTATACCCTGGACCAGGACCAAAGCGGACTCATCCTTTCCAGACGTGTACCCAACAAAAGGCCATGCAAAAAAGGATATATTTAACAAAAAAAACCGCTTATTTTGGACACACACGTTTTAATTTACTATCAAAAATATGTTCCGTAACTTATCATAAACGCCGTACGTATATTATTAAAGACATACGGGTAGGTGAATTGTAAGTACATCTTAAGAATGCTAATCATAAGTATCGTATGTGGTGTTTACGGTATTTTTGTTTAGTGATACATATTTAGTTAGACTATCTTAAGCAATGTATACTCTGTTGTACCCCTTGTAAAATTAGGTACCTATACTTTTGGAAAACTATTTAAGATAGAAATATAAATAAAGATAGAAAAAATTAATATAAAATGTCCTAAATCAAAGGTGAAATTTTATTATACTAAAAAAAATTGTTTTTTTTAACAAATTTTAACAACCTGTATTGTGAGAACGAGCAATCTGCGGACCCATGTTTATATAAACTTTATATTTTTAATAGTAGAATATGCCCTTAAATTCTTTAACAGCATTCTGTAACACAATTATTTAAAATGATTATAAATATTTTTTTTTATAAAATGAAATAGGGTCTTTTATCGATATTACACAGAAACAAAACAAATTACTTATTACAGTACCTACCAAATCTTTCCATTTAAATTCAATTGCTGTTAAAACTTATTTTGTATTGTTTAGCTTCCTACTAAAATCAATAAAATTGTCAGGAATAAAACTCTCTGTCGCAAGTGGTTGCATATTTTCATCAAGTATTATTATGTTACTTATGGACACATCCTTACGACTACATGGCGACTTTTTTCCTGACTTTTACTATGACGTGATGAACTAGTCTGGGGATCATTTAAAGCCAGAAGTACCATTCTTTCTCCCCTAGATCCCACAGTATCAAATAACCGCAGACCAAAAACGAACTTATTGTCAGCTCCAAAAAAGCAGGAACACCGAACAACGACCCGTACGAATCAAACTTTGAAATAATACTGCCTCAATCAAAAACTAAAAAAAACATACGCGGCGAATTGAGAACCTTGTTTTTGAAGTAGGCTAAAAAATGGCGTCGCTTTTGCTTAGTTACTAGGAAAAACCACCCTATGTGAACACATACGTTTAGGGTCAATTTCTGAGCACGTATGTGAAAATTAGCGCTACAGATACGGTTTTAATGCCTTGTAATTTTCAAATATGGTTGTAACATACGGTATATAATAACACGGTCTTTATGATTTATAGGAACCCCGTTTTTTTACCATACGTACAAACTGGCAAAATTTATTTCTTTTTTAAGCAGTTTGTTTTATAAAAATATCAATTTTAAGCTTACAAAATACAAAAATAATAAAAATTCATTTTTGAAAAAACAACATACGGTGATTTTTCGTTGAATGGCAGAACACTATTCTGACTTACCAAAATCTTTCAAACACTTTACTTATTGACACAAATGAACGAGCTATAAAACTTCGTATTTTTTTCTCAAGGCCACCTTCTAGTAATTTAAAAATATCTTTAATTTATCATTGCTACTTGGCGGCCTATATAGTTTTTCTATTGTATAAAGTTTAGAGATAGGATACGCTTAATAAAAATATTGAGAAATAACTGCTAAAACTAAATTTAAGGCTAGGGCCTACGTTAATGCTTTTCATTTATATTATATAAGTTGTTAATTTCCGAAAGTCAGATTCTGTGGCACTTCCGGTAAAACCTAAAATTGTATTTTTACGAAATAAAAAAAGGGTTTTAAATTTGAAATAGCGTTATTTACCTTTTTTCTCAATAGAACGATAAAAAGGGCGGAAATTTTTGGTAGCTATTTTCTGAAAAACGAATTCAGATTTATAGCGTGTGGTATAGTAAAGTAAATTTCCTGTAAAACCATTGGAAACTTGCATCTTATCCAAATAATCTTATTAAAACTTTAAAATCGTATATCACTTCTAAAGAACTAACAGGCTGGTAATTTTATCGGCACCCGATAAAGGTTTTAAAGTGCTTCATATTCAAAAAATTTACAAAACTGACATTTTTACAATGTATCAGTTATTTTAACTGACAACTGTAAAATTTAGTTACAAAAAACAGATGGGATTAAAAACAACAAATGTAAGATTAGTTATTTCTTTACTAACAATTTTTTTAGCCATCTAATGAATTATATTAGAATATGACGTGACCTGTATTTAATTAAAATAATAATAATAATATGTCCATAGATGTGTGCACCTTCAACAGTGTGGTTTTTATTAACCTAAACGTCATAGAGTAAAGTGGGTAGACATCAATAATAAAACCGCTTTCCCTCGAAAACATAAGGAGTATAGACAAAACCCCTTGATCATCTGTCATTCATAAAAACGTAGCGGGCTTTGACGCGAAAACAAGTGAATATTGTGCGAGGGTGAGTTGAACGATTCACGACAGACGCGTCTCTTTTGTTCTGAGAAAACAAGCGAGTTATTGAACGATATATTCCACGGCCTCCTCTGTTATAATAAACCGCTTATTGCGTTTTGTTTGAAGCATACTTAGCGGATTATAGATCACCATTCGTATAGTTTGTAAGAAGGGCGAATATAAATTTTTATTAATTCATAAAACGGTGTAGGCAATAAAATTGAAGTAGGTATAATATAAACCACCCTTAAGTCAAATCAATATCCGTGATAAAGATCCAAGCGAGGAAAACAATCCAGTTTATGTACATTTTTTGGCTTAGCCAGAATTTAGGTTTAGGGAGATGGGGGCTGCCCATGTAAAAACTTATTATTAAATAATGAAATTGAATAAAGATCAATGAATCTATAAATCTAAATGAGACAACAAAACCTTTCGCACTGAAGAAAAACAAAAGTAGACGCTTGTTTAAAAAAATATATTCTTATATAAAAAAAAATCTTTGGCAGTGACTGGAGACCTGAAGCTTCCTATATACAGGGCGTTTATTTAGAAACTTACCACTCAAGTTATCTGCGAAAAGAGACAGATTTGCACAGCCCAAGACACGTCAACATATTTATTAAGGCAGAAACGTTTTTTACAAAAAATTGGACTTCAACCCCTTAAGCACCATGGCCACCACTCCCAAATTCTTATATGAGGAGGGGGATCGAGTGATCCATCATTTTAAAGCTCTTGACTAGTACTTTATAACTCTGAAATATAAAGTCAATATCTTTAACCACTACAAAATGGCGGTACTTTAAAAATTACCCATATAGCTACCTAATTGGGATGGCCATATTTCTGAAACTAATTGAGTAAGATCTACTTAATGAGATGTTTTATTAGAGATCTTTTTAAGATATTTTTATTGGTAATATAATGTACAGGATGCTTCATTAAAAAAATATACACTGTTTATCCTACCCTGTATATCATCACTGGTATTACCATTAAAAGGATTTTAAAAGAGCTTTAAGAAAATACCACATTAAGTACATCTAACTTTATTAGTTTCACAAATAAGGTCATCCCAATCAGGTATATGGGTAATTTTTAAAGTACCATCATTTGTAGTAGGTGAAGGTGACTTTTTGTTCTAGGATTATAAACTACTCGTCAGGAGCTTTAAAATGATGTATTACTCTACCTCCTCTACTTACAAAATGTTGGAGTAGTAGCCCTAGAGGTTAAGGGGTTGAAGGGGCGCCGTCTAATTTTGTGTGATTTTAATAAATATTGTGGTTGATGGCGATTTTGTCAAATCTGTCTTTTTTCACAGATAACTTCAATAAGAAGTATTTAAATAAAAACCCTGTATATCGGTACTGTGATACATTTTTTTTTAAATATATAATATACAGTTTGTCCAAAAAGTGTGAAAACGCTTAAAAATCTCTGAATTCAGTTTTGATATTGGCAATATTGCCAGATTTTTAGTTTCTCTTAAAGTTCAATTTTTCTCTTTAAGAAATAATAGCGAAAAAGATGTAATAATTTCTTAATTTACACCTACACGCTTCAACAAATTCTTAGCCATATGAATTTAGACTTTCA
Source organism: Listronotus bonariensis (assembly GCA_014170235.1). Taxonomy (NCBI): domain Eukaryota; kingdom Metazoa; phylum Arthropoda; class Insecta; order Coleoptera; family Curculionidae; genus Listronotus; species Listronotus bonariensis. The sequence goes on from JACEGR010003287.1 coordinate 40,903, forward strand.
CCTCGGAATCTTACGGAATAAGCTGTACCTGGACTCTGTATCTCGCCAAGAAAGAAATTTCTTCTCTATTTTCCATTTCCTGTCTATTTCGAACTCTGTAAAGTCTTTCGGCTCGTTCCGCACTTACGAATGGACAACACGAACACCTGAAAATAGATAGGCGATTTGGATCTTTCCTGTCATTGATTCATTGATTCCATTGTATGGCGTTTTGTATAAAGTGATCTCGCTTTTAGGACCAGTAGTCCATTATTTTTCCGCTGCCAAAGATTTACGAACTATTTAGAAATAATGATACAGAGTACAGACAAGAAATAGAAAGGAAATTTCTTTCCTGACTTTCTTCTTCCTATCGATTTACAGAGTGCGGGAGCTGAATACCTGTACCAAAATAAGGGTATATACAAGGATTTAGTTTATTCCGTAAGATTCCGAGGTTGACCCTTTAATTTGGCTAAGATGACTGGGGTGATTAAACTTATTTGACGAGTAGTTTGATAAGTCTAAAACAAGCTTTTAAAAATATTATTCCTTACTTCTTTCACAGAATACATAACAGTATACACTTGAAAACGGATAAAGATAGTACTGCCCTAAACGTTGTGTGAATAAATTAAAATAAAGACAATGGAAGATCGATATTTTTCTCTTACTACTGAATTACTGTCTACCACATTTATAGGAGGAACCACCTGTGAGAAACATTCGGTATAATAATATTGTAAGTTCTTATTAAAACAGTAAAAGCGCTACGTTTACAAAACGCTTACAGTATACTGTCCACACAACTTTTTAAGTTTTACAAACAATGGAGAAAACTACTTCTTTGTGCTCCACAATTTCACGATGAAAAGGCTCCACATTTAATTTTTTTATACTCCTGATTACAGTCCTGTCTACAGGTATTGAACACTAGTTTGATTTATAATTTAAAAGCAAAGATAAAAATTAACTTGCAGTTTAAAAGAGTCAACAGAAGGTTCGGAGCCAATATTTCTCCAATGAACTTTTTTCATGTTAATTGATGATCGGCAAATATGACTGCAATCAGTCGGATCTAATTTTTAATCAGGTAATGAACACGGGCATTTTTTTTACTTTATCAAGAAAATAAAAATTGCAATAATGACATTTTGTTTGTGTTTTTAAAATGAATGTAGGGGTATGACAGACAATTTTTTATAATTTTTTTAATTATGTATGCTTCTAGTAAGTAATGGGTATAAATATATTATTAGTACTATTTTTTTATTTAACAATAAAATTATATACAGTATGTCCACAGATGAATTTTACAACAGCAGAAATTCGCTTTTACACAATGCGGTATTGCCAATACGAACGATTTACAAATAACTAATTCTTTTTATTGTCTTTAGTAGGTAGACTAAAAACCAGTTACAAAGGTGCCACAAGCGTCATACAAATAAAGACGGCAATCAACTATCGCTGTCTAAACGCGTCGTTTATATCGCGTGCGAGCAACAAAAAGGAGAATAATTAAATAGTGAGACAGAAGTGATGACGCCGTGGCATCTTTTCTTCTGGCAAGAACTTTAATATCATCTGCCTGGCAGAGAACAACACACAGTGTTTATTGGCGGTTAGGCCTCTATCTATTTAGTTTTTGATGAAATGAGATGCAACGTTTTAACACAACTTCTTATTAGCTTTTTGATTTTAACATAATAGAAGCTTTCCAAGGTTTAGCATGATATGTTCCCAAAGCAAAATTACTTTTTACGTAAACTTTGTTTTTAGCAGTTTTATTTTGTTATTAACCTATAATATTCCTAGGATACTCGAGGACTCAATACTACGATATCCAGTATTTTTATGTCAATGATCTTCTCTAATAATAATAATCCCATCCCTAGCAGATGCTGAAGACAGGGCACTCAATTCAGTTTTTAAGCCAGTTGTTAAGTCTGATTTCGAAATTAAGCGTAGGTGATGATGATGTCTTTACGGAGAGCCTTCAGACACGGACATATATACAGATACAGTGTGTCCCAAAAATTAAAAATAATTATTTTTATGTTTAAATTTAAAAATTCATAGCGTCCTTATTTATGAATTTGAAGCAAAAAAATTTTGGTACTGTATTAGTATGATAATGTTGTATAAAAATAAAAATCTAAAGTTATACAGGTGTGTCGAAAACTCTTTCTGATTTTTTTTGACTTTAAATTTTTTGTTGTTTTTTGCTCCATTGGTGAAGTTGACATGGAGAATTCATAAAAATAAAAAAAATAAAAAATCAAAAATTAAAAAAACTTGATAAATTTTTAAGTTTAATTAATATAACTTGTTTATTATTGTTGTTGTAAACTAATTTTTTGTTTTTTTTTCTACGGAAATGTCTCCTGAGCTAAGGGATGACAGATTCTCTTTTAAAACAAAAATATAAAACAATTTAAAAACAGATAGAAGCCGCAATGCGTCTTTAAAATCATAATTTTTCCAATATTTGACGTAAAAATTTATTAAACCACCTACTATGATATATTATTTTAATCAGAAAAAACAAGCAATTTAATTACCTAATCATTTATAGGGTGTCCCTAATAAAAAAAAACATGTTTGGGTCATATGTCAAAAATGACAGCTCAAAAAATTTTTTGGCTACGCCACTGGATTCTACGGAAAAAAGTGTCTTTATAATGTGCAATTAGTTTTCTCGTATCTGTAATAACAACAAAGCTACAGGACCTTTTCAAAAAGTGAAAAATCGAGAATCACCCTGTATTCTGAAACGCTTCGCGATAGCGATGATCTGTTTTTACCATAAATGTTTTCTCCAAAAAGAGCTCGAGGATGGGGTATCGGATTTTTAATATCTCTTATGGTTTCCAAGTTTCCCAATTTTTTTTACAAGCAAAGAAGGATTTATTTTTTTATGGTTTTTTTCAGATTGTAACTTGTTTTAAATAAAGTAATAATCTATTTAACTTTATTGTATTCATTCTAGACCCGAGCAATATGCCGCATAACGAAAATATAAACGTAAACTAGGCGTGGTTCACACGGAACATCAGAGAAATGGACGGAAGAGAGAGCTTAGCACTAGCTTTGGAAGAGTTGCGAGAAAAATGAGAAAAATTAATGCTACCAAAGGATTTACCACTCAAAAGAATTAATGTCGAAAAATCGATAAACATATACTCAAGAGATATTGAAAAAATGCTAATTCGACTAAAAACAGTTTCAATTGATGAATATTGGCGTGGAATGCTTTGAGAATTACAATTTGACTAAATCAATGGATTTAATGTAAGACGTGTAGAATGTGGAGGCATGAGACGTGTACTAGATTTAAAAACTACTGGAAGCCTTAGCTGCAGTAAAAAATTAAGGTTTAGTAACTAAGTTGATTACCTAAGTTTTTATTTTTAAGAAAGATTCTAATATTTTTATAATAACCAATATAACTTTAAGTTTTTTTTTTTATCTTTATAAGTTTAATCAATAAAATTAAAAACTATTTAAAATGTTAATTATTATTTAAAATTTTAGTTCATAAAAGATCTCAGTATTTTAAATTATAAAAGACTGTTTAAAAAGAAAAGGATAAAGATTACTTTAGTTATTAGCAGTTTCTTTTTTATTCAAACTAAAAATCACGCCGAGGCTACTAACCCCGCACGAGGCAAGTATCCTCCGAAGCATTTTTCACGATAGGCTACTATCCGCCATATTAGGCAACTATCCCTTTTTAAGAGGTGAAATAAAACAGTATTTATTTAAAACCATGGTTAATTATCTATACAAAAATAGGCTATTATAAAAGATTAAAGACCTATCTTTTGAGATATATCCTAAATAATTTTTAGAAAGTTCATATTTCAAGAAAATAAAGCTTTTTCGAAAAGTGGATGTTTCATGCATAGAAAAATGTCGTAACACGCTAGTGTTGCAAGTACTATTGGCACTAGCGTTGCAAAGTGCTTTACATCTACTGGTGTGATCTACATGATGTCAGATTTCTAAAAACTGCTATTGTGCCGAAGTAAGACATCTTCGTCAGCGAGCAGTAAAAAAACTTTTTGTTTACTTCCAGGGGCAAATATGGCAAATCATCTATGCTATATTTGTTTGTACTTACGAAAAATAAAACATTGACAAATAGATCACAACCATAATGACGACGTCGTCATGCGACTGACTCTGTGTTATCAGTCCTCGAATCAGCATAGGTAGCCTCGCTGGTACGTCGCTAGAGCGACGCTGACAGGGCCGACGAGCGCTATAGACTCGCTAACTAGGTCCTTGCTTCTTACGTGCTGGTCAAATCTTTTTTTAATCCGCGTGCAGGCTATGCACACTTTATGAATTCACTTTCTTTGTATCCATTCATAGATAAATTAGACGCTCTGACGTTAACAAGCTGCATATTGCGTGTTCTGCAATGGACTTTTAGGTCGCTAGTTAGCATTATACTCATATTTTTATTATTTTTCTTAAAATATGAGGAAAAACTGTTATTTTTACTTAGTTTACATGTGATGTTCAGTTTCATTAGCTCGTTTTACCAGTTTTACCCCACCCAGCACCCTTTTCACTCCCCGGTCCCGTAAGTTTATTTACTGATATTTTTAAAAAACGGAATATTTTGGATATGCACCACTTACGTTTTATTTAGAAGAGTGTCTAAAATATGTAAGAATCGATAATTTTAAAAACCTTTATAATAGCAGAAAACCGTATTAAACTATTAGCGTTATTACCTAACAAAACCATACAATTTTTATTATGAGTGGCCTCTTTTAAATTCCAAATGATAAAAGTTATATAATGCTTCTAGGTATGATTTTCGACAAATATTGTCACAAACAGTATAATATGCAGTGAGGAAAAGTATATATCACACTAGTGTTGCAAAGTAAATATCAACCCTTAGTGTTGCAAAGTTCCTCAATTGTTTTTTATTTCTTTTTCTGAACAGACAACTCCTAATCTATTTTTGGTGAATAATCGTGGTCGTAGGAAAATAGTGTATAGTATTCAGTGAAAATGACTCTTCTTACACTCGTGGGAGCTCATGCCTGCACTCGGCCAACACCCTCGTGCTACAATATTCCCACTGTGTGAAATTAGTCATTTTCCACACTTGTAATGTAATATACTTTATTTATAACCATGTATGTAATGTTGGCATTTCCGATTTTTTAAAAGTTTGAAAGTCACTTCTCTGACTTTTACTTTTGGCTCACGGGAGAAAAGCCAACTTCCTTATTTGTCACATTAAAAATAATATTGTTGGGTTGACACATTTTTAATTAAAAAATAAATTAAATAAAATCGTTGTATATAAAATAGTGTACAAACCTCGGTGAAAAGTAACATTTATGTTTCGAGAAATGGCGCTACGCCCCTCTGTAAACCACGCATTTCTCTTAACAGTAATAAAACAATTTTTACCTTGTAATGTAATGTTCTATTGCCTAGCTACGGCTTCTACCTGCCACTGACGTAAATTCGAGGCCTCTACCTTTTCGGACATTGAATGTTTTTGTTTTTTTTTATGAGAACATTCTTGAGAGAGAGCAAAAAAAAGATCCTCACCTCCAAAAAGGAAAAAAAGGTCCTCAACTCCAAACAAGGGCCTTTCTTTCTATATTATATCCTTTTTTGGGCTCGGGAACTCTCTTCTAAAATTCAATTACTAACCGCAAACACATTTTTTTATATAAAAACCCCCTTTGGGGGCCACTTCTAACTGGAGGCCGGGGGCAGACGCCCCTTTTCCTTTGTACGCTATAGCGCCTACAGTAATTATGCATTTTGGAGACAAGAATGGAAATAGGGTTACCCCAATTGTCAAACCTCGTAACTCCGGAATCACACACTGTTTAGCGGTATTTTTTTACTACGTTCCAAGGTTAGTTAATTAAAATATATTTTTGCCACGACCGTTAAAAAATGCTGTTTTTTTAATTGTTAACATGAAGATAAAGTACTTTATTCTAGTACAATACCTAAAGTGTTAAAGAAAGTATATATTTATTAATACTTCAAGCTTTTTTTACACTTTGAATTAGTTTTTTGTTTCAATGCCTACTACAATAATCTTGTCAATTTATGCAATGTAACAGTAAACGCGACATTAGCTAAACCAAACGGTCAAGTTACCTTTGATTTCGTCATTATTTCTTTTAGTTCATGTGTCACTAGTTTTAAAATTTGACAGTTTTCGAATAAATTTGATGGAAATTATTAAAAAGTAATTTGGATAACTAAGAAATTGAATTAAGAAATAATTGTCTCTTAAAAATAAGAAGGCCATGATTTTTTGTTGCAATATAATGTCTGTGCAGCCAAAATTAAAATTAATAAGTTAAATAAATAAAACATGTGGTAATTTGGGACATTTTTATACGGTCATGGGATTGCCGCACTTGCCCAACGGCTTGTGCTGTCAAACTTCCCACTCGTAAAAAAATGTACTCTTTATGTCGTTGTTACATAAATTACTATTTAATTTAAATAATACAGAATGTACCAAAAATTGTAAACATTATTCAAAGTTTAACATTTAAAAAATTTTCCATGGCTTTATTTATTTATGAAATTAGAGCAAAAAAAAAAAGAATATATATGAGTACTGTCATGTAGGATAAAAAATCCATTATACAGGGTGTGTCAAATTTTTAAGATAATTTTTTAAATTTAAATGTAGCCTTAAACATATTTGGCAATACTTTTGTTTAGGAGTAAAGAAAATAGTTTTAAAAAATCCCATTTAGTAAAAACTTCCTAAGATACGTTTTATTGGTACGGGTCCCTTGCCTCACGTTTTAGATTTTAAAAAAATGTAAATCCCAGGTACGACCTTGCAAGTTTGGTATCCTTTACATGTTCTTTTCATGATTTTTATTTAAATATATATTTTTGTATTTTTTTTTTTATTTTGTATATGATATCAAAAACACCCAAAAAATTCATGAAAAGCATTAAAAAACCTATTGCATGTCATCATTTCCGGCACTGATGTATGCCAGAGTTGCATGTTGCATGAATTAAATCGTTCGGAACATTTAACCCCAATGTAATGCGTAACAAGCGCTAAATAATTTATTAGGTAATTTGATAGAATGTCGTGTCGCTGGCCGGCTTTTCAAGGGCTGAAACAGGTTGAGTTTGTATTTTGTCGCTGACGGCGATAAAAAGTTGCTGCTTCTTATCAGCACGCCCCTTCTAAACACCACTTGCTTGGTTTAAATTATTTAGTAAGTTGACCATATGGAATATTTTGGTTTACAACAGAATGGGACTGACAAGAAAAACAAAAAGTAGCAGATATTGTTTTGGTTTTTAATAAGACTAAGCAGGGCCGTATTAACTGTTTGAGGCGCCCTAGGCTAGAATTCCCGGAGCGCCTATTTTGCACCAAAAAATGTTTTAAGAGCAAAAAAAAGAAGGTCTTTTCCTCCGTAGCGCCTACTTCACCACCCAAAATAAAGTTTGATGACAAAAAAAGGTCATTCCCTCCTTTTCGCGCCTATTTCATTCCAAAGCACCTTATTCACAGAGAAATTAGTCACCAAAAATCCCCACCCGACCTAAACCTTTTAAAAAGCTCCCCTGTCTAGCGCCTATTACTTCCCTGTCTGACGCCTATTTTTTTCATGGCGCTCTAGGCTGTAGCCTAGTCAGCCTAATGGGTAATACGGCACTGAGACTAAGTAAATATAACACCAGCATAATACATAACAATCAGTTTTTATGTTCTCTTTGCCTGTCTGTACTCTTGCTCAAAAGACCACTTATCTCTTCCCGATTTTCTCGTAAAAAAAACTATAATTTATGTAAATACAGGGTGTTCCGAAATTCTTGAATCAAATTTAAATGGCATATTCTACTTTCAAATTAGGCCCAAGTTTCTTATAAAAACAAATGTCAGGAAACGCTTTCTTTTAGAGATACAGGGTGTTAAAATTATTAGAAAAAAAACATTTTTTTATCATAATTTTTAAACCCCTTTAGATATTTAATTGGTATTTGGTTCATTGCTTAACAGCAGCAAAAGACGTATCTTTTATGTAACATATTAAAACAAATTACCAGTGACGTCCGTACCATATTTGTATGGACTATTTTTCAATAAAAAAAATGATGCGCCACTGCTTTCTCCCAAACTAAAAATAGTTTTTAAAATATTTATTGAATTTGAAACAAATTTGATTTTTTAACTTTTTATCGTACAAAAAAAATAATTGGAAATTTTATGTTTTAAATAAGGGGTAATTCATTACGAGGTACTTTAAAAAAAATTAAAAAAAAATACAAATATTACCATATTAAGTAATATTTATTATCATACAAAAGACTATATCTTACATTTATTTTTTAAATATTATGATTTTCAAATGTTGGCCTTAACTGTGCCTAACATGGTCCCGTTAGAATCATCACGTACACTCGCAGCTATAGCCGCTATATTTTCTGCACTACGTGCTGGATGTGGCTTATTTGGTCAATAATTATCCAATATTGAAAATTGGAGTCCAAATTTTTGTTATGGTACAGCCAATAGTCTGGACCATAAGTTGCTCTGAAGCGCACGAAACACATTTCTCGGAGAACGATGATTTTCATAATACAGTTAAACAAGTTTCAGACGTTGTACCGGGGGCTAAGTCTTTCCAGAATAAATTGTCAAATAGTACTAAATACAAATACCATAACAGTATCTATCTAAAAATACGTACTAGAAAAAGTACCTCTAAAGGAATCACCCCTTATTTAACATTTATGTCTTTCATCAATTTTAGGCAAAAGAACCAATTCTAAAACGGTAGTTACCAATCGGTTTGTTAACGTTTAAACAATGTATTATATGTCAAAGGTGTCACCAATTATTACCGCGGTTATAATTGGTTGAATGCCTAAAATTGCTAATTATTTTCGCAAATTCGTCATCCATTAAAGTGGTTTTTATTTTTTTGTTTGAAAACTATGCATCGTTTGAAAAATAGTCAGGAGATCAAATTTGTTTTAAATTTAATGGAAATTTTAAAAATAATTTTTTATTTTAGGAGAATGAACTGGCGCACTATTTTTTTAATAAAAATATTCCATACAAATATGGTACGGACGCCACTCGTATTTTTTGAAATATTTTACATAAAAAGATATGTCTTTTGCTGCTGTTAAACAATGTACTAAATACTAATTAAATATGTAGAGCGGTTTAAAAATTACAATAAAATTTTTTTTAGAATTTCAACACCCTGTCTTCTCTAAAAGGAAGCGGTTGCGGACATATAGGAAACTAGGGCTTATTTTCGATGTAGAATATGCTTGAAATTTGATGCATGAATTTCCGGAACACCCTGTATGCATCAAAGTTTTTATAGGTAAAATTTAACAATATGTATTAACATATATTTTAGGATATGTACCGAGGTGTCAAGTTATAACTTTACACCCCATAACTTTAACTTGTTTAAATTTATAACTTGACATGAAAAACGCAGGTCCTTTTAATTACCAATCGAAGATGATACATATTTTTACAGTTCCTATTTTAAAAAGTTATACAGGTCAACAAACCTATTGCAAAAAAGCCCAAATCTATTGGCTCTATACCGGGTGTACCTATCGCTCATAACAGTTTTGCTTTTAACGATACGAATGGCATTTTGAAAAAAATGTATATGCATATCTACCCTTATTTTGTCAAGTAGAATCACCCCCTTAAGTTTCGTGATTGATTTTTGAATCGCCCTGTATTAAAAACACAAAAAGAGGCCCATAATTCGAACCTTCTCGTAGTAGCGGCTGGTGATGGCCAATTTGGTGGGTCAACCGTAACCATAGGAAAAAACTAATGTTTAAATTTTTATTAAGCCCTCTTCAACTTCAACTTGTAACTTTTTATAAATGTTAAATATGTATAATATATCAAATTTACGGTAAATTTAACCATTTTTTTGTTAGCATTAGCATAAAGTTGTCTGTAAGTGTTAGGGCTTTTTAACAGTCTGTGTATTGCATATAAACATTTATTTTTATTTTCTTTTAGCATAACACGAAATTTTACTTAATTTAAAGTAAATAACACTTTTTAAGCAATAATAAATCAGTAACAAAAAAAAAACATATTTTTTGGTTCTAGAGAGATTTAGTTAGGGATCCCTGGACCATTTTTCAAGTCATTACTAACAAGCTAATTTTTCGTGAGTAGCTTCATTTCGACGAGACGACTAACTTTTTTCCTTACAACAATTTTGCTGGTGGTAGCATACAGGGGTGGCAAAGTATAAATATTTGGATTTAATAAATATCAAAAAACCAGGATGACATACCACGCGATTTGTGGGACAATGTGGGTATTAAATTATATAAATATTATTAAATCAACAAAAAAAAATCAGCTAGTTAGTAGTTATTTTTCACTGTCAAATCAACACACTTAATTCCTGCTACCCCTGTAAACTACCACCAATGAAAATTGTTGTTAGGAAAAAAGTTGGGCGTCTCGTCAAAATGAACCTGTTTACGAAAAATTAACTTGTTAGTAATAAATTGTAAAAATGGTCCAGTGATTCCTAACTGTTTTAAAATGACAAAAATGGAACTAAAATATACTGATAAACAGTTTGCCCTAAAATTTTTAATTGCGTAACCTTTTCTTGATTCCACACCAAAATTAATTAAGTCTTCATGATAAAATTAAAAGTCGATTTCTCGAAAAAAAAACGTTCGGTTCGTTAAAACTCTGATTAAAAACTTCGGAATTGCATTAGTAAGGCATTTTAGACTCGGTCTTTATTAGCGTATTAGCGTTTTATCAAGTTTATAATACAAATTGCCTAAATTCAAACAAATTTACCCTTAAGACTTAATTCGCTAATTTCATTCAGTCAGTGGTTTTGAATCGAATTTTTATCTAATTAGTTTTAACGCCTAATTAATCCTAATATTCATTTAAAGCTTAAATTATTCCAAAAACTTTTTTGCTGTTAAAGGGCTTGTTTTCATTGTTTTATATTAAAGGAGTTTTTTAGGCTCTGTTTTAATCGTTATACAGGGTGTCCGAAAAGGTATGGTCATAAATGATAGGAGTGATAGAGTAAGTCAAACTTCAGTACGTACGTAGTTAGTACTTCATATAAAAAAGTTATATCGCGCTTCGTTAGGAAGTAGGTCAACGGCTGTTTAGTAAGTCAGTATGCAGGCTGAGACAATTTTTTTTCATGTATTTTTGACAGAGGTCACAAATTTGACATTTTGCTTTGGCCGTTTAATTTTTTTATCTTTTTTACAAAAAAGGTATACCCTATTTAAATCGATACCTTGTGTTGTTTTCTTTAAAATTGCGTTTAAATACAGAAAAAACCAGCATTTGGTATGTAATAAAAAATACGTTTATTTAAAAGACTCATTAAAATATGCTAAGCAGCTTTCACATTGACATTTAAAGTTGCCATTAATATGTCAAAAATGCACTCCTTGCTAAAATACATCGTTTTAAATTTTATCAGAATATACCGATAAAATAATGTTCAGATTTTAGACGGCGGGGGGAGGGGTGGCTGTATGACCTCACTGTATACCCTTAGCAGTCGAGTTTTGCAGAAATAGGATTCATTGAATCTTATAGGCGTCACTTTCAAAAATAACATTAATTAAAAAAAAAAATAAAAATAAACATATTATATTCGTAACCAACAGTTTTAAAAAGGCTTAGATCTTTTCTTTTTAAGCTATAACGTATTTTAATATAATATAGTATATAGTATTAGCTCTTTTAAAAGTATTTCCACGACTTCTGCTCTGAAAAATGAGCCAAAATAATTCCTTCTTCTGGGCAGCTTCCAATAGAGCAGCCTGTAGGGTCACGTGTCACTCATATGCAGCACATTATGGTCCACCTGAAGAGCCTCTGAATTTCCTACCTTAGTTGTTACTTCATCCGTAAAGTTTAAAAATTCGTGAAACGTACTGCGCCAAGATAAAAAAAAAGTATATGGCTTAATTAACTTTTATTCCTGTCTAATCCCGGATATCGCTCTGTCCCTGGTAAAAATACATATTCAGCGAGGTACTTTCCTCTAAAGCAAAATTTATATTTTTTAACAGACCTTGTACACACTACTGCAAAAAAATTTAATATCTGATAATTGCGTTTTAGATTTTAGACAATGCGGAACTTTTTGTAAAAACATTACTATTTTATAAAATTCATAATAAAAAGTTTCTTCCTATAGTGCGAACTTAAGAAGACACGTCATGTATATAAATTAAAGCGGGTTTAATTGGTCACTTTTTTATTAATTTCTGCAAAAATTTATTGCTTTTTTATTAGTTCTTCAAATAATTCTTAAAGTGTTTAATAAGTTTACTCCTTGGTCCCCATGCAACAATAATATCAATAACATCTTAATACTAAAAACGTTCTAAAATACCAATTAAGTATTAGGAAAAAATATGCTGTGTTTTAAATTGTTTAGTCGAATTTTTTGCTTATATATTTGGACCCTGAAAAATCCTTATGTCCTTCGGACAACCACGATATTTTTTTAATCAAATTATAAATGGCGTAGTTTTTACACTGTCGGTCGGTAAGTAGGATTTCTTGAGAAATGATTGCGACCATTTGTTATATTTTTGTATCATATCTGCGGCCTCAGTTGAACAAGTTTCACAAAAAAAGAGTGATTGGCTTTAAGATACGATCGTCCTTGATCTTAATTTTACTGTAAGCATAAAAAAATAAAAATAAAATTTATTCAGCCAGACAGTTCAAGGTTTAAGAAAATCAAAAATGTCCGTCCGAAAACCAGTCATTTGGTTAACTGAGGTAAGTTACTAATATTTTTTAATTAATTATGGTGTTCTAAATAGTATTTGATCTAAATTTTACCTTAAGCATAAAAAATAACAAAAGCTAAGTATATTCTATCGGTCAGTGTAAAGTTTAAAAATCCGTCGGACAGCCAGTCTCTTGAAAATGAGTTACTTGGATAACCGGGTTGTTGTCTTTAAGACAATTTGATTGTCCTTAGGATATGGTAATATGGCTTAATGATTGACAACTTAGTTAGCTCTGTTGGTAGTGATCCTGCCTTTTGATTCTGGTTGTCTTGGGTTCAAATTTATTGTGTACATGAGACGTATCTAATGTAGGTTTTCTGGCTTTATTGTTAAAACTGGCTAAGGTGCTCTGCTTATTGAAGATTACGATTTAGAAAGTAATTATTACATAATATTTAAAATAAACAAATATTACAAAAAAGATAAAAATATAAAAATTTTAAAACCTAAACAAAAAATTTGATCGACTCATGTAGTATTTTTTCTTTTGGTAGTCGCCTTCTTTTACGCCACCTGCGTATTTTTCAAATATTTTATTTGGTATTTCTATTGGGAAAATAAAAAAAACTGTGAAAAGTATTTATAATTTTAAAAGTCATTTGCTTATAACATTTACAACTACGCGGATTGTAATATACTTACATATTATACAGGGTGAGCTCAGGAAGTCTGATAAAGCTCGTTTACTCGTAATCTATGAAACTTTTTTAATTTCTTTTTCGTAGGTAATAGCTTGTGCTAGATAACTCCTCTCATATTTTAAAATATTTTAATGTATACGGGGTTGCTTATAAAAGTGTGACTAGAGGCGCATTGTAAATTTGCTGCCCGTAGGCTCTTTTTTTTTTCGGGCCGCCCCTATTTTCCTTAAAAATACCTCTGAAGGCCAAAAAAAAAGTCCTCATTTTCATTTTCTACAAAAACTACTACATTAAAAATCAAAATCCACTTAATTATTATTTACAAGTACAAAATCTGCCGCCCCCTAAAAACATCTGCTGCCCCTCTAAAATGACGCTCCTAGGCTTCAGCCTCTTACTCAGCCTTTGGTAAATACGCCACTGAGTTTGACTATATAAAGTTATGTTTATTAAATGGATCACCCCTGTATTTTATATTTTTGTTTATTTCCTTTATTTCCTTTAAATTCTAACACTTTTTTTATAGATTATATGGGGTTAAACTCATTAAATTTAGAAAATATTGTAGTTTCTTTTCGAAGGATGGAAATTACTTTTATTGCTACCATTTTCCCAATTTCAATTTTTTTAAGTTGTCTCTGGTGGGCAATTATCTTTTAGATCATATTTGTACATTTTATTAATAAAATAATTCTTTATTGCACAGGGTGTCGAGAAAACAGTGGTAAACTAAGAAAATTAAAACCTACGAAACTTTCTTATTTTAAATGAAACACCCTGTATTTTCTTTAATGCTTGGGGCCTTTAGGTATTTATACAAATCCTTAGAGTTTCCCCATACCGAACTCAAGTTGTTTTTGCAATAATTTTAATTTTGATTTATTTATGATATCAGTAAAAATTAGGTATCCTAAAGTAAAACTATAATTAAAAAAAAAATATATTAAAAATATTGCAATAAGTACTTGACTAAGGTATAGGGTAAGGCGCGCTTGTGGCGGCTTCGGTTGTATCGGCGAGCGTCGATCTCCGGAGTTAAGCAGTGGAATGCGCGCCCATAATTTGGATGGGTGTCCGGCGACAGCGGTGTTTTGGGCAACGGCACACGTTGTTTCTGCTCGGGGATGTGGACTGAGCAACAACCATCCAAGTTATGGAATGAATGGTGTGTGAATGAGAAGGAGTAGGGGTCAAGGTACAATAAGCCTTCAGGCTGCAGTGCACCACCTAGGGGGCGGTCGTCGGACCTGGGTGGGATGACCCCGAAAGGGTGAAAAAGAAAAAAAAAAAAAAAGGTATAGGGTAGCCCTCAGAAAATGTTTAAATATTAAAAGTCCCAAAATAATGATAACAACATACAGGGTGTCCCATTTAAAACTAATATTTTTCTAGAAAAAAAAGGTCTTAACCAACGATAAAAGAAAATACAGGGTGTTCCATTTAAAGTAAGGAAGTTTTGAAGGTTTTAATTTTTCTAAGTTTACCACTGTTTTCTTGACACCCTGTATAATCAAAATACATTTTATTGATAAAATGTACAAATGTGGACAGTAAGGTACTTGCCTACCCAGGCAACTTCAAAAAAAAAATCAAAATTGGGAAAATGGTAGCGTTATAAAAAATTTCCTTAATTTTCTATTTTTGAAAGAAACTACAATATTTTCTAAATTTGAAGATAAACCCTATAACATAAAAGTGGTGTGATGTGATTAAACAAAAATACAAAATACAGGGTATTCCATTAAAAAAACTCTTTCTCGTCACGCTTTTATAAGCTAAACTGTATACATCAAAATATTTTTAAAATGTAAGGATTATGCATGGCTATATACCTACGAAAAAGAAATGAAAAAGTTTTATGGATTACAAGCCCTGATCTCGATGGATTGCCAATGTTATAACCTGCGTGAAACAAAAGTTACATTTCATGGTCGAAAAAACCGGTTTGTGCGCAAGCCAGTTGAGGGTAAACGCACCCGGCTCCAAACAAACTATCCGCATTATAGAAAAGAATTTGTTGACGGCGTCCTGGTTTTCTGTTCGAAGTACGGTAGCTTATGAGCGTTACGGTCAGACCGCGAACGAAGGGTACGGGGTGCCGGTGTTTGTATTTTGCCACGGCTTTTAAGTGCGCATGTTCGTCCACCCACTGCGCGAGGTCGTAAAAATCCGAAAAATGCTTTTTGCCACTGCGGATCTAAATGTAGGTTATCTATGATTACAAGTAAATGAGCTTTGTCAGACTCACCCTGTATGTATTATTAAAGTAATATTTTTACTTCTTTCCTAAAACAATCATATTACACCCTTTATATAAGGTCTAATAATATTATATTATTGATGTAAATCAATCGTTATATTATCTTACACTAAAATATTACACATGAGCAATCATTTAAAAGTTACGTAAAGGCTCTGAGCGACGTTTAGTGTGGGCTTGATGTAAAATCAATTTTTCTTTGACGTAAATTTTTAATAAGGTAAAGAGTAGTTTTTGTTGTAATCAGTAATTATGGGATTATAAATGTTCTTTAATGCCTGGAAAAATATGTTTTAAATGTTTTATCAAAACACTAAATATACAGTTTTGTTGGTTTATAAGTGTGTTTTAATGGTTATCTTATAATAGTTATTTTGTGTTTTATAAAATATGTTTTATGTTAAAGTAGATGTATCAAAAGTTAAAAAAAAAAGATAAAATGGTTTTAGTGTACAGGGTATTCCATTTAAGAGGAAAAACGGCATATGTTTTAACTATTTCCGTATTAAAAAAAAATTAACATAGCAAATCAATGTATTTTAGCTCGGAGAATTTGAAAATCGTAATAAATACACAACCGCATAAAAAACTAAAGAGTAACGCCATAAATGTTGAGTTTTTTTAAAAGGAACACCCTATAAAACGCAGGTAACGCAGGTCATACTTACCTAATAATATTTTAAACTAAGTGGGGTTTTTACCTATTGGTAGATTTTATTTTAGTTCTTTCTAATTTTTTTTGCTTTACTAGCATTTTCATAACACTTGTAATAAAGCAATACCATCTGTAGTTAATTCATTATGAGCACCAATGTAAAATCTATAAATAGGTAAAAAATTCAATGACTTGAAGTAACAGATAATCACTTGCATTACCTTTATTTAATATTGATATATTTAATTAAATAATATACGCCGAAAATGTGACAATGTGAATTTTTAAGCGTCAGCTAAATATAGACTTGTAGTACCCTTATAAAAACACTTATTTCTTTTACTATACAAATACAATTTAAAAATGGAATAACAAATAGGGTGTTCTATTTAAAAATGCAACATTTATAGCGTAAGTTTTTTTGTTTTTATGCAATTCTTTTCAAATTCTCCGAGCTAAAATACATTGAATGGATATCTTAAATTTTCTAAAAAATACGAAAAAAGTAAAAAAATATGTCATTTTTATTTTAAATTAAATACTTTGTACCCTTCTATTTTTTTAAAGGTACTTAATATTTTTTGGAAAATTAAAAATTATCTCATGTAAAAAAGAACTTCTGATTACCAGGGGCGCAAGGGGCGCAATAAGGAACAGTTAGGGGGCTTAGTCACTTAAGACGGCGATTAGCCCCTGCAAAATTATTGAGCATTTAAAATATAACGCATGTCCTAAAAGTTTTGGCACACAATATTTATCTTTTATTTTTAATGAAGAAATTTATTTAAACACTAACTAGTTATCATAAATTACAACTCAATACTTAACTAAACCCTACTATCAAATTATGTGGAGTGGCCCATTCTGCTCTACCAGACGCAAATTTCTTCGAACGTCTCTCATGAGGTCCTGGACGGAATTCAGTTCAATTTCTCTTATTATTTATTTCCTCTTTAAATTTAACACTTTTTTTATAGATTATATGGGGTTAAATCATTAAATTTAGAAAATATTGTAGTTTCTTTTCGAAGGATGGAAATTACTTTTATTGCTACCATTTTCCCAATTTCAATTTTTTTAAGTTGTCTCCGGTGGGCAATTATCTTTTAGATCATATTTGTACATTTTATTAATAAAATAATTTTTTATTGCACAGGGTGTCGAGAAAACAGTGGTAAACTAAGAAAAATTAAAACCTACGAAACTTTCTTATTTTAAATGAAACACCCTGTATTTTCTTTAATGCTTGGGGCCTTTAGGTATTTATACAAATCCTTAGAGTTTCCCTATACCGAACTCAAGTTGTTTTTGCAATAATTTTAATTTTTGATTTATTTATGATATCAGTAAAAATTAGGTATCCTAAAGTAAAACTATAATTAAAAAAAAAATATATTAAAAATATTGCAATAAGTACTTGACTAAGGTATAGGGTAAGGCGCGCTTGTGGCGGCTTCGGTTGTATCGGCGAGCGTCGATCTCCGGAGTTAAGCAGTGGAATGCGCGCCCATAATTTGGATGGGTGTCCGGCGACAGCGGTGTTTTGGGCAACGGCACACGTTGTTTCTGCTCGGGGATGCGGACCGAGCAACAACCATCCAAGTTATGGAATGAATGGTGTGTGAATGAGAAGGAGTAGGGGTCAAGGTACAATAAGCCTTCAGGCTGCAGTGCACCACCTAGGGGGCGGTCGTCGGACCTGGGTGGGATGACCCCGAAAGGGTGAAAAAGAAAAAAAAAAAAAAGGTATAGGGTAGCCCTCAGAAAATGTTTAAATATTAAAAGTCCCAAAATAATGATAACAACATACAGGGTGTCCCATTTAAAACTAATATTTTTCTAGAAAAAAAGGTCTTAACCAACGATAAAAGAAAATACAGGGTGTTCCATTTAAAGTAAGGAAGTTTTGAAGGTTTTAATTTTTCTAAGTTTACCACTGTTTTCTTGACACCCTGTATAATCAAAATACATTTTATTGATAAAATGTACAAATGTGGACAGTAAGGTACTTGCCTACCCAGGCAACTTCAAAAAAAAAATCAAAATTGGGAAAATGGTAGCGTTATAAAAAATTTCCTTAATTTTCTATTTTTTGAAAGAAACTACAATATTTTCTAAATTTGAAGATAAACCCTATAACATAAAAGTGGTGTGATGTGATTAAACAAAAATACAAAATACAGGGTATTCCATTAAAAAAAAACTCTTTCTCGTCACGCTTTTATAAGCTAAACTGTATACATCAAAATATTTTTAAAATGTAAGGATTATGCATGGCTATATACCTACGAAAAAGAAATGAAAAAGTTTTATGGATTACAAGCCCTGATCTCGATGGATTGCCAATGTTATAACCTGCGTGAAACAAAAGTTACATTTCATGGTCGAAAAAACCGGTTTGTGCGCAAGCCAGTTGAGGGTAAACGCACCCGGCTCCAAACAAACTATCCGCATTATAGAAAAGAATTTGTTGACGGCGTCCTGGTTTTCTGTTCGAAGTACGGTAGCTTATGAGCGTTACGGTCAGACCGCGAACGAAGGGTACGGGGTGCCGGTGTTTGTATTTTGCCACGGCTTTTAAGTGCGCATGTTCGTCCACCCACTGCGCGAGGTCGTAAAAATCCGAAAAATGCTTTTGCCACTGCGGATCTAAATGTAGGTTATCTATGATTACAAGTAAATGAGCTTTGTCAGACTCACCCTGTATGTATTATTAAAGTAATATTTTTACTTCTTTCCTAAAACAATCATATTACACCCTTTATATAAGGTCTAATAATATTATATTATTGATGTAAATCAATCGTTATATTATCTTACACTAAAATATTACACATGAGCAATCATTTAAAAGTTACGTAAAGGCTCTGAGCGACGTTTAGTGTGGGCTTGATGTAAAATCAATTTTTCTTTGACGTAAATTTTTAATAAGGTAAAGAGTAGTTTTTGTTGTAATCAGTAATTATGGGATTATAAATGTTCTTTAATGCCTGGAAAAATATGTTTTAAATGTTTTATCAAAACACTAAATATACAGTTTTGTTGGTTTATAAGTGTGTTTTAATGGTTATCTTATAATAGTTATTTTGTGTTTTATAAAATATGTTTTATGTTAAAGTAGATGTATCAAAAGTTAAAAAAAAGATAAAATGGTTTTAGTGTACAGGGTATTCCATTTAAGAGGAAAAACGGCATATGTTTTAACTATTTCCGTATTAAAAAAAAATTAACATAGCAAATCAATGTATTTTAGCTCGGAGAATTTGAAAATCGTAATAAATACACAACCGCATAAAAAACTAAAGAGTAACGCCATAAATGTTGAGTTTTTTTAAAAGGAACACCCTATAAAACGCAGGTAACGCAGGTCATACTTACCTAATAATATTTTAAACTAAGTGGGGTTTTTACCTATTGGTAGATTTTATTTTAGTTCTTTCTAATTTTTTTTGCTTTACTAGCATTTTCATAACACTTGTAATAAAGCAATACCATCTGTAGTTAATTCATTATGAGCACCAATGTAAAATCTATAAATAGGTAAAAAATTCAATGACTTGAAGTAACAGATAATCACTTGCATTACCTTTATTTAATATTGATATATTTAATTAAATAATATACGCCGAAAATGTGACAATGTGAATTTTTAAGCGTCAGCTAAATATAGACTTGTAGTACCCTTATAAAAACACTTATTTCTTTTACTATACAAATACAATTTAAAAATGGAATAACAAATAGGGTGTTCTATTTAAAAATGCAACATTTATAGCGTAAGTTTTTTGTTTTTTATGCAATTCTTTTCAAATTCTCCGAGCTAAAATACATTGAATGGATATCTTAAATTTTCTAAAAAATACGAAAAAAGTAAAAAATATGTCATTTTTATTTTAAATTAAATACTTTGTACCCTTCTATTTTTTTAAAGGTACTTAATATTTTTTGGAAAATTAAAAATTATCTCATGTAAAAAGAACTTCTGATTACCAGGGGCGCAAGGGGCGCAATAAGGAACAGTTAGGGGGCTTAGTCACTTAAGACGGCGATTAGCCCCTGCAAAATTATTGAGCATTTAAAATATAACGCATGTCCTAAAAGTTTTGGCACACAATATTTATCTTTTATTTTTAATGAAGAAATTTATTTAAACACTAACTAGTTATCATAAATTACAACTCAATACTTAACTAAACCCTACTATCAAATTATGTGGAGTGGCCCATTCTGCTCTACCAGACGCAAATTTCTTCGAACCTAATAGACAAGGGAAGAAAAATAGAAAAAAATGTTACCCAGTGCGGGATACGAACCCAGAGTGTCGACAAGACATGCACTGCTAAATGCTGCTACCTAACCAACTAGGCTATTTCACCGCTGATCATTGGTTTATGCAACTAACATGTAAAGGTAACAATTATAAATAAATTAATCAATAATTAATTTGTTATTATTAATTGTAGCAGACCTATGCTGGCACATGTTGTTCACTTGCATTCACTACATTTAAATCTGCCTAGAAAATATTATTTTATTTAATTAACAAATGAGGTTATATTTTCTTAATGCCGGATCTTAGACTATTAGATATGGTATGAAAATTTAAGAGGCTTCAAAAAAACCAGATGCACTCCCTTGAAAGTAATCCTGCCGGCGCCCATGTCGTTATTCATTTTTTGCTTAAAGTATTTTTCCTCGAAACCCATTAAATAATTATTATAGTGTAAAATGTAAAAGACCCAACCTAGCACATAACTCTGTCAAGTCAATGCAAACACAAGTGTGACACAGTTTAAACAAAGAAAAATCAACAGACATGCAAGACCTCATGATGTGGTCGTTAAAAATCATATACAATATGCTTATGAGTTAACGAGCTAAGTTAAATTTAATATATTTTTTAATGACAAACAACAAATGCTACAAAAATATTTTAAAATAACAAGTTTTTGTACATTTTTATTATATGCTATACTTGTATAAAGCATTAAAACAGGGCTTTAAAATAAAATATATGTTTTTTCTCTAGTACAGCTTTTAAACATAATTTATTATTCATAATTTTTTTACTTGGGAGTATACAGTATCAGCTAAGTCAAAAGTTTACAGGCAATGCTTGGAGAAGAGACGATCTAACGCGTGTAGTATACCAACAGGTTAAGATTAAATAAATAATTTCGGTAAGTAAACAAGGTGACACACCGCACAGTGCGTCGATTATGTGGAAAAAGGACCAAAATTAATATTTTCTTAAGAGCTAAAATGTATAATATGTGTAATTATGTGTTAAATGTATAATAATATTACAGAATTGCCCTCTGTATTAGCAGAGCACTGTACCCTACTCAATTATTTTTAACAGAACTATTTTAGCGCAATAAGACTGATACGATTTTTGTCCAGAAATTTCTATCGCTTACAAAAAGTTGTAACTAGATTTACCTTTTCTGTCTAAAAACCGTTTGGCATCATGAGTGTAATCCAGGACTAGGTCCTTATTTCTACACTTCTAAATATTCAATTTTAATGTTGTTTTGTGTCCCGCCACTTCTAACTTCTCTATTTCTTTTCTTGTTATGTTCCACTTTACAGGGGGCACCAATTATTCAGGGGTAGCCCGGTCCACCCCTGCCCGCCCACCCGGCGTCACCTCCGGTTATAACTAGTTTTAACTCAACTACACTATTTTCGGGGTCATGAAATTAGATACCTACATCTTATTAAAACGATTATTCTTGTCCAAGAAGTTTTTGAACCACTCGTACGTACAAATATAGAGAACAAAAAACCCAAATATGTAGAAATTTGATTTGTTTATAAATAAAAGCATAAAAGTATTTTTGACATTTGTGACATAACTCAGTTAAACTTGTTTGGCATCAAAACTTCTGTTTAACTTATTTCCACTTTCAAGTCCGCCACTACAATACACAACACTACACTTTACCCCTTGCCAAACAAAACTGTTGTTGCTTTACCTAAGCTCTATACCTTTTCACTTACCCGAACCTGTATATTACACAGTATAGGATATAATACGTTAAGTGTGCAACAAATGGATAGATATTTTTTTAGCTAAACGCGAACCTAATGAGAAGCGTCGAAGAGTCGAGGTTAACATACGTAGAGATATTTTTAGGTAGTAGCTATTTACCAATAGAGCCTGTGGTGGCACTACCGTGTTGTCTAAAAGGTGCTGTGCAATGCAAATACTGCATGTTTCAGTGCTTAAACAACGTTACGGAACAGGGAAAAGACGAGTTAAACATCTGATAACCCGACATCCACGGTACTCTGGTACTTAGGTACCGGCCTTCGTGGGCTGTTACAAAGATTTAAAAAAATCAATTTAAGGCTAACGACCCCGTAATAAAAATAATAATGCCGAATCACAACAAAATTGGATAATGGATATTTGGGAGAATTATAAAAAGCACCATTTTTTGTTACAGTTTAACAACCTTTATCCTAAAAACAAATACGTTGCGGGCCAATGTTCTTATAAACTTTTTGCCTTTAAATCATGCAAAGAATCGTGCCTCTTAGGTTTGGCCACGTACTTTTGTAACACCCTATATATTTTGTTACACTCTTTTCCTTTTATTGAAAAAAAATCCTTAACATAAAAATCAACAACATAATATACAGGGTGATTCAAAATCGATCACGAAACTTTAGGGGTGATTCTACTTGACAAAATAAGGGTAGAGCTTCATATAATTTTTTTCAAAATGTCATTCGTTTTCAAGATACTGGCCGTCAAAGTTTAATTTTTTATTTTTCCGCCATATTGCATTTATTCTTTAACCAATCCAGTTGATATTTAGCACACATATCTAGCTTTGCAGATTATAAAAATTTTAAGACAAAACTCCTTTTTAAATACCGCCAGAGGGCAATTTACCTAAAGACCTAAAATTTATCTACATCATAACTTTTTTATTTTGACAGATATCGCAAAACTGGGGCGCCATTTTATAGACAATCAAAAACTTAAAAAAATAATGGTACTCTTTATTAAAGTCGATGAACCTCACCGTTTAGGCACCAATAGACATCAAAGTTTTCATCAATTTCAATCAAATTACCTACATACATACAGGGTGTCCAGTAACTCAACCGAAAAACTTAACATATAAACCTGTCCTAAACGTCTTAGTTTTTGAACTACGGGGTGTTAAAAATTAAAAAAAAAGTTTTTGTTTGTTAAATATTTAACACACCGTAGTTCAAAAACTAAGACGTTTAGGACATATGTTTGTATAAAGTTTTTTTTCTTATTTTCTGTTGTAGAATCGTCCCTTAAAGTTTGTTGGTTGAGTTACTGGACACCCTGTATGTATGTAGGTAATTTGATTGAAATTGATGAAAACTTTGATGTCTATTGGTGCCTAACCGGTGAGGTTTATCGACCTTAATAAAGAGTACTTTATTTTTTAGGTTTTTGATTGTCTATAAAATGGCCCCGCAGCTTTACGATATCTGTCAAAATAAAAAAGTTATGATGTAAATAAATTTTAAGTTTTAGGTAAAAGTGCCTTCTGGCAGCATTTAAAAAAAATACATTTGTCTTAAAATTTTAGAATCTGCAAAGCTCGGTTTTGTGTGCCAAATATCAACTGGATTAGTTAAAAAATAAATGCAATATGGCAAAAACCAAAATAAAAATTGAACTTTGACGGCTTGTAACTCGAAAATGAATGACACTTCGAAAGAAAACTATATGAAGCACTACCCTTATTTTGAAGAAGTAAAATCACTGCCTTAAGTTTCGTGATCAATTTTTGAATCACCCTGTATACCGCTATATGTATGACACACCGTTTATTTCAACGTAAGCAGAAATAACGGCAACGACGCTGACCCAAAGATGTGTGGTTAAGCGCACAGTTTTAATTTTTTTAGTAATAAAAGAGTTTTTTAAAATTATTTGTATTTATCAACTCTTTAGTCTTAAGGGTAAATTTTACTAAAACATTATTTTATTAATAACCTTCAAAAGAAGTACTGTCCCTAAATTCGACAGTAACCAAGTTATTTTTTCAAAACACCCCACAATACTGTATTTATAAAAACTAGACATTATTAAAATGTCGCTCTGAATTTTTATAAATCAATTTATAAATACTGAGTAATAAAACTTTTAAATAAATGAGTTAATCACTTTATAGTTAGGTAAATATACAAAAATTAATACCTACAATTTAAATATTTTTACACTACAAACGCAAACTGTACTCAACGAGCTTTGTTTGTTAAATTTAAACAAAAATATGAACCAATTCTCTCTGCTGCAGGTTTTTCAACATTTAACTTGTTATTATAGTGTAAATATTATTTCTAGCTCCCTGTTAAAATGAATTGTATCTGATAAATTGAAAGTTAAATAAAAATATTTGAAGCAACACATATTTACAAAACTAATGTTTGCAAAGAACCTAATTGCTGTTTATAATTTTAATAAAACTGTGTGGATTTATAAGCTAATGTTAAAAAGACAAATATCTGAAAAACTACTTGTCGCGTGCTTGAAATTTGTTTGCTAATTAAATAATATAAAATAATTATGTCTGTCAATAATTGTTTTTAGATTGAATGTACTTAATTCAGAAAATCCAATTAATTATTACAATATTTCTGGTAGGTATATGTACATGAGTTTATGTTAGGTTTTCTTTTTTATTTTAAACTAATGTAGATTAACAAGTTATAATATACATGGTTAATGGTTATTCGCGGTGAGTGTCCGATTAATATATTTCGAAAACTACAAAAGATAAGCTTATTAACTTATTATTTTTAAGTGATATCGATCCATATACGGCAAATCTCTTATGTTCTGGAATTTCCGGTTAAACCGGAAGTTCTTATTTTAACTGGAACACCATATAAGTATTATATTTTGGGATTCTGCAGAAGATTCTAGGCAAATTTTATTTATCATGTCCTATACCTATAAATCTTATAATTCAAGAATTCCTGGTTTGTTTGCTTTTGTAAAGGTGATGATCTTTTTTACGGAACTCCCCACCCCGGAATAAAAAATCTTAATTCAACTCTGCATGGAAAGCAGAAGTTCCTGTTTTAATTGTCAGAAAGATAGAAAGATTTTTTTCTGGCATAATTAACGTTAGTAGGGAATTATGTTTATTGTTTTTATAAATATATGTATAGGGTGTTTTATTTAAATTAAGCGCTTCTAGTATACCCGAAGAAAGTTGGGATATTTGCCAGAATAATATAAAGACATATATCATGTAAATTTTAGCGCCAAAATTTTCAAAATGTATTTTTATAAGTTTCCGTGTTTTTTTTATAGAATACTCACCATGAATAAACTTATATACAGGGTGTCCCACCGGGAACTGCGGCGATCAGTTTCTCAAAAAGTACGCTTTAGAGAATTTTGAATATGTTGCAACATTATAAAGTCAGTGGGGGACATACAACTAAAATATTTTGACAGCTCAACCACTTCCGCTTATACCGAAAGTTAATGTCAACTTCTTTATTCTAAACACCTTATATATTATTTATTTTTAGATTCCGCGTAAAATTTTAAACATAATTTGTAAATAATGTTCTCTACCTTAGTCCAACCGTTTTTGACTTATTTTAAATTTAATGTCAAAAATGACGTTTGCAAGCTACTACATAACCATCAATTTATTTTAAACAATAGCCTTTAATATGAGTTGGGGTTGGGTATTTTTGAACGAATGAACTTCTTTAGTAGACTGTATCAATATTTTTACAAGTAATAAATAAAGAGTGGTCAAAAATAATCGTTAAAAATTATAACGACAAAACACCTTAAGAGTCAATTTTTTCAAACGGAAACCTCTATCTTTTATTACCTTATCTTAAAAGGATGTCTATTCCAAAATGTATAGTTTTTGAAATATTAACGATGTAATATTTATCTATTCTAACAATGCATTTAAGTACGGGTAGGTACAGGGTAGTTGGCTGTGACGCCGCATTTTGTTGAAGCCAAACTAAGCCGTACTTAAAAGCATTGTTATAATAGATCAATATTAAATTCTTAATATTTAAAAAACTATAAATTTTGGAATAGACATCCTTATACAAACTTATCCTTATTCTTGATCCTTAAAAGGATGAGGTAAATAGAGCTTTCAATTTAAAAAAATTAACTTCTAGGGTTTTTGTCGTAATAATTTTTAATGATTATTTGGATCACTCTGCATTTATTAATTGTGAAAATATCAATAGAGTCTGCTAAAGTAGTTCTTTCTCTACGAGAAACCCAACCCCAACAAATTTTACGCAGAATGTAAAAATAAATAATATATAGGGTGTTCCATTTAAAATAAGGAAGTTGACATTAACGTCCGGTATATCCGGAAGTGGTAGAGCTGTCAAAACATTTTAGTTGTATGTCTTTAACTGACTTTATATTATAACCAAATTTTTTAAAATTTTCCAAAGCGTACTTCTCGAGAAATCGATCGCGGCAGTTTCCGTTGGGACACCCTGCATTACCATGATAATCACTCTTGTTTACACATACACCTAACCAGAAATACCTGCATGTAAACATTCCGAATAGGGCGATGCATCGAGCTTGTGTTGTTGCTTTAGACCATGAAAAGTAAATTTCAAAAATTTAACAAATTTTTTACTATTGGTGTTTTAACAAATGTTATAGATACGTAATCAGGGCCGGATTAACTCTATCGGGGTCCCTAGGCAATGGAGCTCTCGTGACAATAAAGACCGAAAACAAAGACATCCCCTTTTAAGGTAACAATGGAAGCAAAAAGTCTTAAATCAATTTCCCTTCTACTTGAAGACAAAAAAAGGTCCCTCCTTTTGAGAATAACATTAATAGACGCAAAGAAATCTTTAAACCAATTTTTTTTTCAATAACATAAGAAACCAAAAAAGACAAGGTATTTTCCTACCTTCATTGATGACCCTATTTAATTATTCAATCACATTTCACACTTTACAACCTATCATGTCATTGCGAGGCCCTTATTTTATGCTATTTTCTTTGGGCAATTGAGAGGAATTTGAACTAATTATTTTTTAAGAAAAAATCTGGTGTCATCACGACTTTTTTAAAAATAAATATTTTCATAATTTTTATTTACTTCGCAAGAGGTTTAACATGTTGTTTTATTTTCATTTGTTCCAGCGTGCGCACGTAAAAACATAAGAAGTATTTTTCTCTATCCATGAACATACAAGGTGTTTCAGAAGTATGGGATCAAACTTTTATAGGGGTTATTCAGGGCAACAGTACAAAACAATTGAGTCAAGGGACCCATGTCGGGAAAAGTGTTACTACGGCACTACGGCTCTAAGACGCAATAATGACACTATGTTACTTTAAAAGTAGCCTTAAGCAATTTGACCCAAACAAAATACGGATATAGTTAACTATATCGGAAAATGTATACAACTTTTTTAGGATATTACTAAGGCGATTTAAAATAATAATTCTAAAAATAATTTATAAAATTTTAACATGGCCGCTAAAAATAATAATATTATAAAGAACTGTACTGTATTATAAAGATAAGAGGACGCCATACCTAAACTTGTTATCATCATGTTACCTTCGCCGTCTCGTGACGCAAGTCGACCATAAATGCAATGTAAACATCTACATCCTTTATATTTTTACAATTTAAATAATTTATGAATGTCTAATTATGTGCAATTTATAAGGAATCATAAAACCTGGTAACCGCGTTTTAAATAAACACTAATTTAGATGTAGGTGTAGAGGTTTATGAGCATATACCTCTGTCGGGTGGGGTACCGATTGACTTTTGTTGTTTAAACTTGGTCTTTTTTGTCTTGTTTTTTTGATACTAAGTCAATTCGCCAGCTCTTCCTTTCCGCTTATAAGCTTTCCTAGGCTTAGTCCGTGAAAAATCTGGATAATCGAGCTTGAAGCTTCCAGAAATTCCTAGCAATAGTAAAACTTGAAGCAATAAATTTAAGCGATGAACTACTGAACATGTATTGTTGCTGTTAAACCAAGAGCTGCTACTGGTATTGTGCATAGACGGTCACTGTCACTACTGACCAATTCTTGCAGCGGGCGCCAACGTCCTCGATCATACGAAGACACCATGTGCTTCGACACCAAAAAGTAAAACATCAGGATATAGAAATCTTCAGAAGAAAGAAGCCATCAATTAAGCGTAAATCTTTTTTATCCCCAAGGGTACAAAACGCCCGTACAACCTCTCCCAGTCGCCTCCCCAGGAAAGCTTTGTATACTTCTATAAAACGTGACAGCATTACTCGAATATCGCGAAAAGAGTGTTAAACTTGATTAAGTTTTATCTTAAACATAACCTAAACCAAATATTGTATGTATGACATCAACTGAAATAAAACCTCTTTTCGAAGCTTTAGAGGGCCTGCATCAAGTTAAATAATTAAAAATATAGGAAAACAGTGGAAAACCCAATGGTAACCTAAATAATGAGTTTTAGATGCCAATTAATGCCATAATAGTCCAAGAGTCTGTGAGCGGCAGACCTTTGTCATTTTGTAAAAGCTGACTGTTTGATTTATAGTGGTTTTGGCAGGTACCAGGTACCAAAGGTTAATTAATTAAAAGATAACTTTCGTATTTTGTATAATTTGAATTTTATATGTGTTGCTTGAGTAAATATTAGAAGATATTTCCTTAGTCGCCAGAGAGTTTTGACAATTCCAACCCATTTGCAGACAAACTTTTGGGGTG
Organism: Listronotus bonariensis; assembly: GCA_014170235.1. Classification (NCBI taxonomy): domain Eukaryota; kingdom Metazoa; phylum Arthropoda; class Insecta; order Coleoptera; family Curculionidae; genus Listronotus; species Listronotus bonariensis. The sequence continues at coordinate 70,014 of JACEGR010003287.1, forward strand.
GCCCAATTGTTCGAGGTAGTCCAATGTTTTTGTTATGTAACAATGTATAATAAAAAGTCTTACATAAGATTTATAAGATTTCTTAATAGGTATTTTCTAAAATATTTTAATGTATACAGAGTGTACCAAAAAAGTTATTGCTTAGAGGACACTCTGTATACATTAAAATATTTTTAAGCAATGCCTGTTTAGAAACCTACATAGGACTTTTTGTCATAACTTGTTAAATAATAGAAATGTTGAACTTTATCGGACCATGGGACCACACAAAATTGTTTGTCTGTCAAGGGGTTGAAACTGTTAAAACTGTCTGCCTACTGGGGCAATATCTATTAATAGGTGCCCAAGTAACATATTTAATATTCAGCTTTTACAAAATGACGAACATTATGTTTTAATTTACGAACCTTTGGTACCTGGTACCTGCCAAAGCCACTATGAGTCAAACTCTATAGCCTACCATTGCTTCAACCTATGTTGGATGCATGCGCTGACAAACTTTCAGCTGAAGGTCTCATGTCACTTACGGGCTCTTACTTACAGGGTGTTTATTTAAAAACTTACCACTCAAGTTATCTACGAAAAGAGACAAATGTTGGGAAAATTGCCGAAACACATCAAGATATTTATTGAGGGGAATCTTTTTACAAAAATGAACATGACTTAACTTTTAACCCCTTAACCCCTAGGGCTACCACCCCAAAATTCTTAAATGAGAAGAGGGGTTGAGTGATACATTATTTTAAAGCTCCTGACGGGTACTTTATAACCCTGGAATTTAAAGTTATTATCTTCACCTACTACAAAATGGCGGCACTTTAAAAATTACCCAAATACCTTATTGGTATGGCCGTATTTCCGAAACTAATAAAGTTAGATGTACCTAATGTGGTATTTTCCTAAAGCTCTTTTAAAATTATTTTTAATAGTAATACTAGTAATAATATACAGGGTGGGATAAAAATTGTATATTTTTCTTGAAGCACCCTGTATATTATATTACCAACAAAAATATCTTTAAAAGAGCTTTAAAAAATACCCTATTAAGTACATTTTAGTTTATTAGTTTCGGAAACATGAGCATTCCAATCAGGTATTTGGGGAATTTTAAAGTACCGTCATTTTGTAGTAGGTAAATATATTGCATTTATATTCTAGGGTTATAAAGTACTCATCAGGAACTTTAAAATGATGTGCCACTAGACCCCTACCTCTTTTCATTTCAGAATTTTGGGGTGGTAGCCCTAGGGGTTAAGGAGTTAAAGGTTAAGTAATGTTCAATTTTTTGTTAAAAAAATTCCCCTCAATAAATATCTTGATGTGTTTCGGCGATTTTCTCAAATTTCTCTTTTCGTAGATAACTTGGGTGGTAAGTTTTAAATAAACACGGTGCATAAGGCCCGCCGCAAATTAACCCAGCCCATGCACAGCACACGAGCAGCCCACGCGTGCATAACTGTGTAAAACATGCTTTTAAATGGAGTGGCGCATATTGGACCCAGCCCAGAGCTAGCCCATTCTGCTGCCATCCACGCGTGGATAGGTTTGTGTTCGCCGCACAGATTTCGTGGGTCTTGTGCAGCATGGGTTTGTTTAAAAATCTGAAACATGGTTGATCCCAAATTGGGTCCAATATGCGGTAAACTGATCAAAAACGTGAACGTGGGAAGGATGGGTTGAGCGTGGGCTGCGCGTGGGCTGCGCGTGGGCTGCGCGTGGGCTGCGCGTGTGCTGTGCGTGTGCTGGGTTCAATTTGCGGCGGGCCTAAGAGTAACGGCATCTGGAACAGGAAAATTAGGTTTTCTTTTTGTTATTTTCATTATTACTAATGATAAAATAATACTTTTTTGTGTTGTTTTACTCATTTCATACTATTAAAATGCACTCTTATCCTTTCTACATCTTAGTTTTTAAAAATAAGCAAAATATTATTTAATTAATTAACTTTATTTTATTTACGTAGAGGTTAAATTTTCTATTTTTCATTTCTATTTTTGAAATTCGCTTATAAAAATATAAACTATTTCCGCCACCTATACAGGGTTTTTCAGGACCAAGGGGCGATCGATTTCTCGAAAAGTAGGCTTAACAAATTTGGAAAGATTGAATCATTGAATTTTATTAACTTAATATTTTAAACGGAATACCTTGAATGATCAGTTTTTCAAATTCTGGGCAAAATTTAAAAAATAAATAAATTAAAGACCCTGAGCCAGGTGCAAAATTTTGTCAGTTATTTCCTCTCAGTCCATAACTCAACTCCACACAAATTTTTGTTAGCGTCAGATGGGTCTCTCTGGAATTTTATAGGGAGGTCCAAAAGAAGATCAACGTTAAACTTGTGTTTTTTATAATTAGAAGAACCTGTATTTTGGTTTATTTTTGAATTGTAGCAATAAAAATAAAGTCAATTTTATCAGACATACCTTTACCAAAAATGTAAGGTTTATGAAATATTTAGGATTTTTGAAAAATTCTTGACACAAATAAAGTTTTAATATACCCTACCTTACTTACACTTAACTTTGGTTATTATGTTAGATTGCTAGAATATTAAATGTACCACCACCTACATCTAAATTTTATGTTATATTAATTTCTGGACACCCTGTATAATTTCTAGAAAAAATTAGATGTAGGTGATGGTACAGTTAATATTCTAGCAATCCTAACATAACATAATAAAAAGTCGAGCCTAAGTAAGGTAGGATATATTAAAATTTTATTTTTTCAAGATTTTCTTTAAAATCCTAAATATCTTAAAAACTTTAGGTACATTTTTGGTATAGGTATCGCTGATAAGATTTACGTTATTTTAATCCCTACAATCCAAAAACTGAACTAATGTTTTATTTCCATCCAATCCATTCCATTTAAAAAAATTCAAGTTTAATTTGTAAATTTCTTTTTGGAACACCCAGTATAATTTCACCATCGTCGCCGCAGCTGACACTCACAACAATTTATGTAAAATCCTTTTAAAGCATTTTACGAGCTATTGACTGAGAGGAAAATGGTCACGAAAAATCTGTCGCTGGTTCAGGGACCATTATACAGGGTGATTCAAAAATCGATCACGAAACTTAAGGGAGTGATTTTACTTGACAAAATAAGGCTAGAGCTTTATATATTTTTTTTTCAAAATGTCATTCATTTTCGAGTTACAAGCCGTCAAAGTTCAATTTTATTTTGTTTGTTTCGCCATATTGCATTTATTTTTAACCAATCCAGTGGATATTTGGCACACAAATCGAGCTTTGCAGATTCTAAAATTTTAAGACAAAAGTACTTTTTTTTAAATACCGCCAGAGGGCACTTTACCTAAAACTTAAAAGTTATTGGCATCATAACTTTTTTATTTTGACAGATATCGCAAAGCTGGGGGCGCGTTAAAATTTAAAAAAATAATAATTATTTTTTTTTAAATAATACCTCAAAGATTCATTAGTCGATTTTTTTGGAATTTGGCAGTGTTGTTCAATATAATAAGACGCTACTTTAGCACTAACTAGATAAGAATTATAAATTGCAGCGGTGGCGCTGGAGGCAATTTCACTAACATTATTGACAAAAAAAATGTACACTACTAACGTCTTAACAGTTTTTATATTTTAGTAGGTTAAGCAGTCCCTTATACATTTTTTTTGTCCATTGCTATTTGTTTGTATCTTGCCAGTGCCGTATTAACCATTAGGCTGACTAGGCTATAGCCTAGTACGCCATGAAAAAATAGGCGCTAGACAGGGTGTTTTATAAAAGTTTAGGTCGGGTGGGGATTTTGGTGACTAATTTCTCTGTGAATGGGGTGCTTTGGAACAAAATAGGCGCGAAAAGGAAGAAATGACCTTTTTTATTTTTTTTGGGCATCAAATTTTATTTCAGCTGGTGAAGTAAGGCGCCTGGCACTCAAAATAGGCGCTACGGAGGACAGGACCTTTTTTGGTGGAAAATATATTCTTGCTTTATTTTCGAGAAAAAAAAACACTTTATTTCTTGTTAAACATTAATCTGTAACATGGATTTTTGCATCCTCATAACTAAACATATTTTACCTACTTTCTTTTTCACCATTAATCATTATTTGTCCTTAATAACAATATTTCCAATTTTGGACGTCCGTTTTTGGCCCACCCTGTATGTAGATATGTATTTTTAGTACGCTTTTATTAGCTTGGGTTGTAACTATCTATCTATCTATGTAACGGAATCTTTGAGCCTAATTTTTACCAACTTCCAGCGATTCAATTTCTTTGAAACTTTGCACACCTATCAAGGACCGATGACAATGCAATAATTTAAAAACAGTATCCCGTTATCCTGATTAGGACCGCCAGGATAAATAAATTCCTTTACAGATCCTCTGTGTCTCTTGACAAAATGGCGAAGGAATTTTTTGGTGAATAAACTGGAGCATTTATTTTTAAAAAACTAATTGATATATCGAACTAAAAAATGAAAAATAAATAATAGTTTAAAAAAACTAAATAAACACGCTTTTATATGCAACCGAACTAAAAATTAGAAAATAATTTTTCATTACAAAGAGTTTGTCACTTCAGAATAAAAGCGTAGAGTGCTTAATATATTAAATGTTATAATTATTCTATTTGCAAATATCTATGAGGGAAAAGTTATGAAAAAATAGTAAAATGCACCCCACGCTTTTTACTCTGAAGTGACAAACTCTTTGTAATGAAAAATTATTTTCTAATTTTTAGTTCGTTTGCATATAAAAGCGTGTTTTTTAGTTTTTTAAACTATTATTTATTAAAATTATTTTTCAGGTAGATTTGTGGGCTTGTACGGGTTAATTAACAAGTTATTGCAACATAATATAATTTGACGTGGAGTGAAAAAGTGCCCTTACATTTAGAAAAATATCTTAAATAAAATTTTAAAACAAATATTTGCATTGCAGGTATTTTAGTGACACGTTATACCATGCCTTATCCGTTCTAAATATAACCTCAACCATTAGAGATAAAGTCGTAGCGAAATATTAATTTTTTGTTTGCACGTAACTTCCTATGGTTGTGTAAACATAAAATGGATGCAATAAAAGTACCATATCATTATTTACACCTTCGAATTTTTTTTATGGCGCAGTTTTTTATATCCTTTTATGTCTCTCATAACGATAAATAATTTTATTGCAAAAAGTTTATTAAGAGACATTACGGACGTTATAGGTTGCCTTAATAATAGAAATATTTAAGATGATACTGGATACCCTAATTATTTTGAAAACTTTTTACTTATGGACGTTCCCAAAGAGTCATGTGACCATTTAAGGCTCTAGAGACGTATTTTTTCTTCTATTGTAGAGAATATATTTGTTTTAAAAGGTGTTTGAGGTTATATACATATTTTTCCTACGACCACTTGTGAAAATAGCAAATAGCACACTGATTTCATGCATAGAAAATGCGTTATATCACACTAGTGTTGCAAAGTACTTTACTGCACTAGTGTTGCAAAGTACTTTACAACACTGGTGTGATACATATTATGATGTCATTCTAAAAACTGCTATTGGTTTTGCAAGTGACATATTTATTGTAGTGACAGTAAAAAAACTTTTTATTTACCTTAAACGGTAGAACCCAAGCGAAAATCATCTTATTTTATATTTATTAAAATTTAGGAAAAAATAAAAACATAAACAAAAATAGACATAACCACAAAAACAACTTTCACTGACTGGCACAGTGTTGTCAGGTAAGTAAATCAAATTAAAAATCTCCCTTCTACCTTTGAGCACGTACTTTATAGAGGCAGCCTTGCCGCTTGACCGTTCGACCTAAAGCGCCAGAGAAAAAAGTCTATAAATCAAATTTCTTCCTCTCTTTCTTCGTGTACTTAAACAACTAGTTAAATCTTTTTTTTTAATCCCTAATTAAACCTAAGGCTAATACACACTTTATGAATCCACTTTCTTTTATCCATTCATAAATAGAATCAGACCCTTCCGACGTTGCCAAATGCTTTCCATATTTTGCATGGTAACTGACGTTTGGTAGTCGTGTCTTCCTTACTTTTAGGACTTTAGGTTATGCATTTACAATTTTCATATTTATTATATTTTTTCTTAAAAATATGAGGAAAAACTGTTATTTTTACTTAATTTTATATGTGATGTTCAGTTTCATTAACTCGTTTTACCAATTTTACCCCACCCAGCACCCCTTTTCACTCCCCGGTCCCGTAAGTTTATTTACTGATATTTTTTAAAAAAAGGAATATTTTGGATATGCACCACTTACGTTTTATTTAGAAGAGTGTCTAAAATATGTAAGAATCGATAATTTTTAAAAAACACTTATAATAGCAGAAAACCGTATTAAACTATTAGTTATTACCTAACAAAACCATACAGTTTTTATTAAGTGAGGGCCTTTTAAATTCCAAAATGATAAAAGTTATATAATGCTTCTAGGTAGGTGATTTTCGATGTAAAAATATTGTCAAAACAGTATAATATAGCAGTGAGGAAAAGTATATATCACACTAGTGTTGCAAAGTAAATATCACCCTAGTGTTGCAAAGTTCTCAATTGTTTTTTATTTTTTCTGAACAGACAAACTTTAATTTATTTATTTTTTGGTGAATAATTTGTGGTCGTAGGAAAAATAGTGTACAGTACTCGTGTGAAAATGACTTTCTTACACTCGTGGGTTTGTCGCACTCGGCTAACGCCTCGTGCTAAAATATTCCCACTCGTGTGAAATTAGTCATTTTCCACACTTGTAATGTAATATACTATAATTTCAAATAATTTTCATTAATAGCTTCGCCATTAAAGGATGGCAGATTTGTTCGAAAAAAAATGAGTGATAGAATTAATAATAGTCCAGACGAAATACCTGATTGCAAAAAATTGGTTTAGAACAAACTAATAGTATAGTTTTGTTAAGTGCATCCCAACTATGTAAGAAAAATACTTCCGGACTAAAATATTGCATTTAGGGGGTGAAGTGGTTTTTAAGGACAAGAATGTTTTCAAGCTAAATAATAACTATTATTTTAAAAAAATAAAAATTAAATACAAAAGTTGTCGACATTAAAAAACTTACAACTTATGTAATAACTACTACTACCCCAACCTCAAAAATTTTCGAGAAAAGTAGAAAATACTGTTTTTTTTCGGTTTTTTATTTTTATCTTTTACAATAATAGCTAAAATAAACAAGTTTGCATATTTAAACGTTTTTTATATAAAAATTTTGTAAAAAATAGTAATACTTTCCTCTTGACCAAAATTCACATTTTTCTCGATACCTTTTATACGAATACCGCTCATATGTGTGTTTTTTTAAGAAAAACGTTTGGTATATCCTCAATTATTGATTCTCAGTTTTTGGTAAAAATTCTAAGAAAAGTTAGAATGATATTTAATTAAACGTGTCCCAAAACGTCCGTCAGTATAGTTACATTTTAAATATGCAAATTTTAAAAGCTTAGGTATATCTCGAAATTTAGTGCCGCAAGGCCTATTAAAAAAATCCTTTGAATAGAGAACACTTATAAGTACATGTATTTAAATTAAAAAAAAATCCTAAGAAAAGTGATTTTTCGGGAACGTCCCTAATTATCTAATTATAATTATGTTTTAGTATAATAAATTCAAAGAGATTTACCACCCATTTGTCAAGCGAACTGACCATCTTCTAATAGGTATCCAAGTAATATACATATATAAAATTCAGCTTTTACAAAATGACAAAAATGTTTCCATTTTTTCATTCACGGACCTTTAGTACCTGGTAACTGCCAAAGCCACTATGAGTCAAACTTTATAGCCCACGATTGCTTTTTTCATGATGGAAGCATGCGCTGAAAAACTTTCAGCTTTTACAAAATGACGAAAGTCTGATGCCCCTCACAGGCTCTTACTCTATAAGCTTAACTTGGCATATGGAACAGAAAAGTCAAGTTCTCTTTGCGTTATTTTCATTATTTCTAATAATGAAATAATATTATTTTATATGTTTTTACTCATTCTTACTATTCATATGCACTTTCACCCTCTCTACACCTTAGTTTTTAAAAATGAGGAAAATGTTTTTTCTAATAATTAACTTTATTTTTTTTTAAGTAGAGGTTAGTTTGCTGATTATGTTTGTTCTATTTTAAAACCGTTCACCTTACCTCTAACACCCATTTGTCAACCGAATAAAAGCTAATTTTTATCAAATATATTAGGTAAGGTATCGCGAATGGGTTGCCCAAACATTGATGGTCATGACTAGGATTAATTTAAAAAAATGCATTTTTAATGAATAACCTTAAATGAAATTTAAATAGCATGTAAAATATTTAACCGGTCCGTGAGCGTACCAATACCTGAGCGCCTAGTGTGCTTTGATTTTAAAGGTATGATTCCGAGCACCGAGGCACGCAGCAAACCGCGGAGACAAGCGCCATAGATATTCTTATTTCGCTTGCGCCAATGGCAGGAACGAGTAGCGTTGCTGGTAATATAAATCACTCAGGCGTTTGCGTCGGCGGTTTGCTGGGTACCGCGGTGCTTGGAATCATACCTTTAAGGTTTGATTCCGAGCATCGCGGCAAGCTACTAACCGCTGACGCGAGCAGCAGAGCCATTCATGTTTCTCTTTCGCCTTGGGGAGTAACAATTAGTGTTGCTGGTATTATAAATGACTCTGGCGCTTGCATCGGACGTTTGCTGCATGTCGCGGTGCTCGGAACCGTACCTTAAAGGTTGAATGAGTCACCACATACCACCATATATCTCACGTTTACGAAACTTTCTGTCACCAACGTACGAAGACACTGTACCTATATGTGAGATATGGTAGAAAACATGTATTTTATAAAAATTAGAAAAACGTAAAGGGGCCCATAGAATTGCATAGCTATTCCGGCCCTTGCTGTGATAACTGAAATTATAAAAAGTTGATTAGGTAATTACTAACGGTAACGGTAATAGAAGGACTCCAGAGCCTCCAAGCTCATGGTGTCCCTCGGACTCCGACTTACAAAATATAAATAAACTGAAGTAGTAAATATTTCTCAAAAATTTCTCCTTTATTTGGGATATGTCATTTTAGGTTGTGGTAGACAACTATTTGTTGATGTGCTTTAAGTTAAGAACGTAAAGTCCTTGTTTGTGTACGTTAAATTGGGTACAAATGATGTTAAATACTTTAGTTGAGGTTCTATTTTTGCCCCAGAGCCTTTGCTTACCTAGCTACGCCACTGCTCTAAGGAGACTTTTGGTATAAAAACACTCACACTAGGTAATGTACTTTGATAAGACAAGATTGCAACATACTGAACTAAAAGTTACCCACTGACATAAATAAACTAATAAAAATTATTATCTCTTTGAGTTGTCACAGATAATTCCCTACAAGACATAAATAAATGCAATTTAGAAAACCATATGGCCCGTTTCTGTGCGTATTAAATGCCGTGTCCGGGGGTTATTGCGACAGATTGATTGTATCTTTATCTTGTTTGGGGGTGGAACGACACCCCAACGACTATTAGCGCTATTGTTGTGCAGTTAGCGAAATTGGGGGTTGTGTAAATGCCTACTTAGTATTTAAAATTGGTATTATTATTGAAATGTACCGAATAATACGTCTTTATTGCGTTTGAATACAAGGTCTTCTCAATTAAATCCGTATCTAATATTTGTTCCAAAATATAATACAAGAAAGAGGTATCATTATTTCTTTCAAATTTTTGATATTGGAATATTACTGCACTTTCTTAACTTTACATCCTAAATATATTGATTAAAACATAGTAATTATACTGTGTATGTCTAAATTCAGGACCCCCTCTTAACTTTTAAAGTATTCTGTTTTTTTATGAAAATTTGTGGACTTTAGAGCCGCTTTTACAATGTCGTGTCAACTTTAATAACCATTGGGTTAGAGCACTAATGGTTGAAGTTTTAACCAAAGAAAAATGTTAATATCACTACCTGACAGCGGTAGTGCTATAATACCCGAATTATTGACACGTCATTGTAAAGCGGCTCTAAGTGAAGACAACATAAACCAAAATACCGAAACTAATAAAGTTAGATTCAGTGTGACTACGAAAGTTGGCTTCATATGGAAAACTTTTTATTTTTAATTTTACGAATTAAACTTGGGTATTCTTTATAAATAGTGTGGCATAGTTCAAAACCTATAAGACAATTCACATTAAATGAATTTTAGGTTATGTATTTTGTTTATTATGACTTTCAGGCTCAGTTGGACAAAGCAGGTTTAAACTTATTTCTACTGAATCTAAGGTCAGGCCTTTGAACTTTCCGTAAAATATTTTTTTTTAAATCCTTTATACTGACAGTAATATTGAGATTTTACGGAAAGTTCAAAGGCCTGACCTCAATTCAGTTAAACTGAGTTTAAACCTGCTTTGTACAACTGGGCCTTAATATTCTCAGACGGTAAGAGCAATTCCTCTTTTATATCCACCGGTGATCAAAAACAAATGAAAAGTCTTCGTTCGTTAAAGAAAAACAAATGACGAGTCTTTGTTCGTTGAAAATATACATTTACGTTCAATTTAGTGTAATAGACATCTAGACCGCTCGATCAAAGTCCATCCTACCAATCGCCTACCAGGCGAAAGACGAGGAGCTAAAAAGGTAAAATGTGATTTCCTGAAAGTAAGCAACAAGCAGCAAGCAAATCATAAAATATTTTTCAACTCTGCTTATAGGTGAAATGTAAAGACCTAAGATGACTGAAAATTTCAGTAGCAAACTTTAAAGCCGTGTTTCCACGGGCCACTTTTTGAAGTTGATATGGGCCACAAAAAGTGGTTGATCTACTGTCTCCAGCTTGTAGTTCCGTTTTCTAACAATGCTAACAATTTTGTGGTTGGATTGGCTACTATGGGAAACACTTTTTGTGGTCCATGTCAACTTCAAAAAGTGGCCCGTGGAAACACGGCCTTAGGCCGTGTTTGAACGGACCACTTTTGAAATTGATCTGGGCCACAAAAGTGGTTCGATGGTTGCCGATCCGAACACAAAAAGTAGTTTGTCCAGCCGCTTTCTTTCTTTTACAAGGGCGCTTTTACAACGATAATTAAACTGTGGCCGTCAGTCGCCGATCCCGTCCACTGACTACAAAACAAATGCAGCGGTTGGCGAATTACTTTTTGTCTTCCGATCGGGTACTATCGAACCACTTTTGTAGCCCATATTAACTTCAAAAGTGGCCCGTAAAATCACGGCCTTAGTGGCTTCACTCTGGGCAGTTTATATTGAGAAAAATACCCAGTAAATAACTATGGTTACTGACTTTTTAAATACGCCACAATAAAATGCATTTTTGTTGTAGTAACTAGAATTACTGTTGTTTTAAAGCCAATGTAATACTTTTTTGTTCGGGTATTTTTCTTAATTTAAAGTGCCCATGCAAAGTATAATGTGAAAAATAGAAATAAGATAACTTGACAAAATTGCGTTAAAAGAAAAGAACTAACAAAATTAACAAAGTAACAAAAGTATAGATTTCTTACGAATTATTTTTAAATAGACTGCTAGCAACACCTAAGGGAAATATAAAAACAAACCTTAAAATAAGTTTATTATTAAAAAAATAAAAAATTGCTTTAAATCTCTTTCGTTAAAGATAATGATTTTCATCATTCAATATTTACCTCTGCCTTTAATTTCCTAACATTTACTAAAACGATACACCACTAATGCCCAGTTTTACAATATAATATGGTTACCCTCACTTTTGGGTTAACTATTTTGGCAACACCAATCACATTTTGGTATTTCGTCGTTTCTATGGTAACAAACCTATGGTTAGCGTTAACCAAATATTGTGAATCTGGCCGTAAGTTGGTGAAAATAATATATAATATATAAGTTAACATTTATAGGTACTGATAAATAATAAAACCTATATGAGACTAAAAACAAATTTACTAAAAAATAATGCGTTACAAATTTTTACTCTCATTTGCCTAACTTTTTTTTCCTTCGCTAACTGTTCTTTAGCAAAATCTTCTCCAGTTTTAATATCATTTTTCAGTTGCTCAATGGCTTTACAAAAGTTTTTGGTTTCATATTCACTCATTTTTCCAATTCCCAAATGTTTTTCTATTCCGTTTTTTCCAAACAATACCGGTGCTGCTATGTACTTTAATTGTGGGTAAACATCACTTCTGACAAAGCAACATTCTATATAAAAAGATTTAAAAATATTATATTTACATTAAAACAAGACCTTGATTTTCCTCTTCTTGCTTTGAGAAATCACAATAAACCTACATTTTTATGATCGGTAATAGGTACTTTGCAATTTTTTAAACATCTATTCTGGTCGAGAGCCTAGAGGGGTCGTTTTTTGGGCATATGTAAAATTGGTTCCCGAATCAAAAGTATTAGAAATATTGGTTCCCGACCTTTTGGTTGACCTGACGACTTATAAAGGGTTTTATAGTACGGTGAAAGAAACTAGTCAATTTTTCTTGGATGGATGAAATAAACGTGGTTAATGGATAACTCGAGTGTTTTCGGAAACCTTGAAAAGTGATGAAAAAACTTGAAGAAATTAAGGTAAATTATTCAAATAAACTATTACTAACTAGCCCTAGTTTTATAAAATTCTTTAAACTGAACACTTGTTTTTAAAGTCCGTAACAATATTAATACACGAAAATATAACAACAAAGCGACAGAACATTGGAGTAGAAAATCAAACAAAGTAAGGCAACGTCGCAAGAAAAGAAGCTTAATTCGACCAACCTGACGATAATAAAATTAGAATTAAATGGTTTTTTTTCGGTTTTAATCAAAGGAAAATTTTTGTGTTATTGAATTCGTTAAATGACGACGTTAATATGTGTGTGTTAAAACGAAATTAATGCATCAAATTTCATTGGCATATTCTATGACCGGAAACGTTTTCTTTTAGAGATACAGGGTGTTAAAATTCTAAAAAAAAACTTTTTTTTATCATAATTTTTTAACGGCTTCATATATTTATATGGTATTTGGTACATTGCTTAACAGTATCAAAAGACATATCTTTTATGTAAAATATTTAAAAAGGATTACCGGTGACGTCCGTACCATATTGGTATGGAAGAAAAAAATGGTGCGCCACTGCTTTCCCCCTAAAATAAAAATGATGTTTAAAATCCCTGTTGAATTTGGAACAAGTTTGATATTTTGACTTTTTTCCGAATGACACATAATTTTCAAAGAAATAAATAAAACCACTTTGATGCATGACGAATTTGTTACTAAAAACTTCACAAAAATAATTTAAAATTTTAGGTCTTCAATGTTTGACATTTTTGTCATTATTTTTGCAAATTCGTCATGCTTAAAAGTGGTTTTTATTTAATTTAAAACTATGCATCGTTCGGAAAAAAGTCAAGAGATCAAATTTGTTCCTAATTAAATGGGGATTTTAAAAATAATTAATATTTTAGGAAAAGGCATGGTTGCCGTTTTTTTCTTAAAAAATAGTCTATACAAATATGGTGCTAACGTAAATGTCTCTTGCTGCTGTTAGGCAATGTACCAAATACCAATTAAATATCTAGAGCGGTTTAAAAATTATGATAAAAAAATGTTTTTTTCTTGAATTTCACTACCCTGTATCTCTAAGAAGATGCGATTCCGGACATATGTTTATATAGGAAACTAGAGCTTATTTTTGACGTAAAATATGCCATTGAAATTTGATGCATAAATGTCGGAATACCCTGTATGTAAATTGGTTTCCAACATGGTTACGGTAATTGAAGATATGTTCTGTAGTTCGGCGGATTCATTTAATGGATGGTAATTAGTTGGGTACTCGCAAAATTAAATGAAAAGTACTAAAACCAAAAAAATTAAAACAAGTAAAAAAATACTTTAAAATCGACGTTTCGGTGAAGTCGGTCACCGTTGTCAAGATAAATTAAATACAAATAATAAAAGTAAAAATTAACTATTATTAGGTTTTAAATTTTAAATTTTTGTATCTTTTTTAGGAGATTCTGAAATGTCTTTGACATTAAATGTAAAAAGAAAAAACATATTTGACATTTAATGTCAAAGACATTTTAGAATCTCCTAAAAAAAGATTTAAAAAAATATAATTTAAATCCTAATAACAGTTAATTTTTATTTTTATTATTTGTATTGAATTTATCTTGACAACGGTGGCAGATTTGCCTACGAAACGTCGATTTTAAAGCATCTTTTCACTTGTTTTAATTTTTTGGTTTTTAGTACTTTTAATTTAATTCTTTTGGCGAGTACCCAACTAATTACCATCCATTATGGTTACGGTACCTAACCTTTTCGAATGGGTACGTATATCAAATAAGTAATAAAACTGTGTGTTTATAAATGTATTTATTGGACTAACCAGAACTGTTTTCTCCGTTCTCTGCTCACAATTATTTGTGCTATTTTGAGATTCATAACGAAAATGCAACACAACTGTTTATTTAAATATGCAACACACAATTTACAAAAAAAAAATGCAAAATTGCAAATAAGTAAATCAAACCCACTCTAAGATAAATAAGCCCTTCCAGGTAATCTGGTGTCTCCAAATCATACCGCGATACAGATAAGCATCAATCTATAACATAGTAGGATTTGGGCCTCCTATTCCACTATTCATAAGCGCCTTTTTGTTTGCGTTTTATTAGTTTTTTCTTTATTTACTCTAGGCTCTTATGAAAACAAAAAGAAATTCGTTCCTGCATAGCCAACTTCACAAATTGGCGCACAACACCGCATTAAAATTTAAAATATGACAGATTTGTCAAAGTCAAGCATACTTTTCATTCTATGCAAACTCATAAATAGTAAAGTTTGATACCCAATTTTGATTTTATTACTAAAGTTAAAACTCATTTAAAAGAATCCAAAGATCTTTGCGGTGTAAACTAGGCCATCAGTCAGTAGGTAGCTAACCCACAATACACCAAAGATAAAGATATAGGTTAGAAAATTTTATTACCGTTTTATGAAAAATATTAAATTTGTTGAAAATGATGTTTTCCACTGTAAACAACGTATTGAAAATGCTTTGGTTTATTACCTAGTGATAGTTTTCTTTGTCTAAATATGAGGCATCAAGTAAGGTAGAAAAAAAGGTGAGTTTAAATGTCTTATATTTATATTTGTTTCCCTTTAAAATTTTGATATTTTTAGCTTCTAAAAGAGATTGCAAGAAACATATAGTCCTTTAATGACAAGGCAACTAACCCAGGAACCCCATGAAATGCATCAAACTTAAGACCATGTTTAGATAACAGACAAAGAAGGTCCTACAAAAATACCCCATAAAATTTTGCCTAAACACTGATTAATAACTTGTCTATTGTTAATTTTAAAATGAGTGCACTTGAATATGGAAAGGTATTATTTCATTGCTCTTTTTAATGGAAGAACAAAAGCAACTGTGAGTAAAATTTGCATTAAATGTATACTAATATTTTCATAAAATTATTTCAATTATCCATGAGATACCGTCCCAGTTTCTTTAAAAAGATATTCAATTTTACTTTTTGTATTCGTGTCTCTTCTTCCTTTTACCAGTTCACAGCTCGAAAACCCTTACGTAACTAAACCTAACCTAAACCAATGATCTTTTCATAGGAGCAATATTCTCTTTTACTTAATGGCTTTTAATCTTTCTTTTATAATTTATATACTCTACAATGTCCTAAGTTAACCCTGCTAATGCTAAAAGTTAAAATAATTCTCATTAAACTCGTATTAATGTTTAGAGAAAAACCTACGTTTGCTTATTTAAACCTGAAATTTGTATTTTTTTATTTTTAGGTTACTGCCAGATTGTAAAATTATTTGTACTATACGGAAAACACTAGAAAGTGTCTGGATTTAATTGATTTTTCAAGCTGGTGTATTATTTAGGAAATATATTTTATATAAACTGGGAGTATTTTTAAGAGCTTATCTGCAAAAATATTCAAGGACAAAAACTTAGTGTTTATAAAAACAACGTTTATATACTCAAATGTACTTTTTTTTATTGTAAACCTAAGAATTAAAATAAAGGCAAAAAATAATATTGATTGTTTTTATTATTTTTTACAAATTACAAAAGCTTGGTAATTTATGTGTGAGTCATGTTGGGCATTATTATTTTGATTATTATCGATCATTTGATATGATTCTTGAACTATTATGCAATTTTGACTTCTGGAATGGTCCTAAGGGATATTCATAGTCTTCTAGAGTCCTACAAATAAAATTATTATTATTAAATGAAAAAAGAAAACAACTAGCAATAAAAGGTTTTGATAATTTAGGTACTCTTTGTTTAAAATCATGCAAGTAACAAATGTGTTTTGCTATCTTTGGGTACCTATTTATTTCAACTAATAATAATTACCGATATGTACTGACAATTTATAGTAATTCTCTTGAAAGGGAGCAACTATGATTTTGCCCAATATCAAAAACATTCCTATTCTCACTATATTCCCCCGTCTTTTGCACAAAATTCTTAATATAACAGTAAGTTAGAACATACTATTTAATTAAGCAGCAAAAAAAAATAATAACCAGCCCCTTTTTTATTAGTTCTGTGCCCCTGTATATCAAATTTGGTCAAAATGGGGTTGCTCCAACTTTCGAGACGATTACCCAATTTGCATAAATAAGACAAATATTTTTTAAAATATTACCTTTTTGAACTAAAAAGAAATTTACCATAAATGTTTTTTTCTAAATAGGTATGAGTTTACTTTAGTTTACTTACCTTAAGTAATATTTTAATGTAGTTTGCTAATCTCCATTTCCAGTCTTTGTCCTAATCTAACATTCCGTACAAGTAGGTACGTAACACTCAATAAAGGCCTTCTTTTAGAAAGTATAAATGGAAGATGGTAAAAAAGTTATATGCAATAACTTGTTAGTTACTTTTCCAAAGCAATAAGTAATTTTTGATAGTTTTTCTTTTCAATCTATATTTTGACAACTCACATATTAATTTTACTCCAAATGAGCTTCAGGCTACCGCTTTCACGCTCTTTTTTCGCTTTTGCGCCGACGGAGCTGCAGGAGACGGCTTCACGAACCCTTTTTGGTTATAGGTTATGTGATTTAGAAACTATTTTGCTTACAAATGATTATTCTGGCTGCGGAGGACAATGTTAATTATTTATTTGCTTCTTGTATTTCAATTAAAGTGTATACTTTGTTTTTAATAGCTTAGTTAACTGATTTTTTCAATTTTAATTTCACATTAAAGGAATTTTAGGTTATGTTATGACTTTGAATTTTGTCAGATGTCAGATGGTAATACAGATTTCTGTTTTATGACCGCCTGTTTTAAAAACAAGTGAAGGTTATTCGTTCGTTAAAAAAAACAGATGAAGGTTATACGCTCCCGGAACGAATACGTTCAGCGAACGAATGAGTTCAATTTAGTGGAATTGAGGCCCTGGACCCACAATACGTTCCTATTTCTACTCCAAATTATACCGCGGTTCAGGATTTTCTCAATAGTAGTAAATAGTTTTCTTGTGTTAATATAAAAACATTGTTAAAATTGTAATTTGAGATTGAAACAAACATAGATGACTTAAAAGATATTATTTATAAGGAGGATATAATTGAAAGTTATAATTACGTTAGTTTTACCGAATACAGTGTTATTATAAGAAGCAAAAATCGCCATAGCGATAATAAAACAAATAGTTAGTGGTGTGACGACTGGATACGCAATTTTAGTATTGGCTCCACAACAAACTAGATACTGGATAGTTAGATATACTTACCCATCACTAAAAAAAAATTAAATACAAAAAAATGTTAAATTGTCATCATAATGAATTCAACAAAGTTGCAGAATTTAAAAATTGTCTCACTTGAACAAGAAATAAAGGATGCGGTGCCGAAATCGTATTTCTTTTTAAGAAAGTGAATCCAAATACTATAAAAAATGACGCGCATTTAAAAGATGGGCACAACATTGTCATTACGGTAAGAGATAATCATTAATTAATTAAATAATTATTTAAGTATAAGAACCATCATATGTTAACGATCTAAGTAGTGTTACTGATACTTCACTGAACCGCCTCTCTCAAAAGTTTGCAAAAGTTGTCGAAATTCTAAAGGGAAATAATTCCATAGAAAAAGCTAATGCTATAAACAAAGTAAAGATGACTATGAATAAATTAAAACTAACTGGTAATGTTTAGAATTTTTTACATCAAATCAAAAGAGTTAAGCGTGGTAGAATTATCGGTGTACAACCAACATCAACAAGTCGCATCAAAGAACAGGGTTAACTCCGGGTTCAAAAAGAATTCAGGATGGTAGGCCAACAAAAATTCGAAGGCAGTATCGTTAAAAACGGAGGTGTTTGAGAAATCTGGAAATTAATATTAGTTGGAATCAAACTAACCGGAAATCGCAATAATTTTTATATTACGTGTAAGTTTTGTTTTTTAAAATATGTTTACTTTGTTAACTTAGAAATACGCCATAAAAAATAAAGGTTACTTTAAAAATAAATTTTGTTTTCTTTTGTATCGCGGTATAATTTGGACTAGAAATAGGAGCGTATTGTAAGTTCATTTGCTACGACGTTAAAGATTGACGCTTATCTGAATCGCGGTATGATTTGGAGAAACCATATGCGCGTTCTAAATATACATATTATACTACGCTATAGAATGCATGGCATTCATCTGTATAATAGTATAGAATGTAAATAGGCGAACCGGCTACCTATTTATTACTAGGAACCAATATACCAACGACTTTTATGGGGCTCGGGAACCAATTTACATATTACTTTATGACCTCTTTTAATTGGGAACGACCTGGCCCGTGCCATTGCAATAAAATTGAGGTGTTGGTTAAATTGTGAATCTGCAGAAGTGAGATTAACGATGTTCAACAAACAAGAAATAAACAAATAAATAAAAACCACTTTGATGCATGACGAATTTGTTACTAAAAACTTCACAAAAATAATTTAAAATTTTAGGTCTTCAATGTTTGACATTTTTGTCATTATTTTTGCAAATTCGTCATGCTTAAAAGTGGTTTTTATTTTTTTATTTTAAAACTATGCATCGTTCGGAAAAAAGTCAAGAGATCAAATTTGTACCAAATTCAATGGGGATTTTAAAAATAATTAATATTTTAGGAAAAGGCATGGTTGCCGTTTTTTCTTAAAAAATAGTCTATACAAATATTGTGCAAACGTAAATGTCTCTTGCTGCTGTTAGGCAATGTACCAAATACCAATTAAATATCGAGAGCGGTTTAAAAATTATGATAAAAAAATGTTTTTTTTTCTTTGAATTTCAATACCCTGTATCTCTAAAAGATGCGATTCCGGACATATGTTTATATATATCGTTTTTGCTAACCAAATTTAAAAAGACACTTGACGCAATGACTTCAAAAATATAAATTTTGTAGACTGGATTATTTAGAAACTTTTTAACATAGGTATTTTTGTGTTAAACTTTTCCCAACCAATTTCAAATAATAAAAGGTGGATATGGTGCCCGGGTAAAGTAACCACCTTCTAATTACAAAAATCTAAAAATTATATTTTGTAACAAAACTTAAAACAGTAAAAAAATTAAATTCGCGTTTAAAGGTAATATATCTTTAAACTTAAGAATGGCAGTTATCACAGATAGATATAGTCTTTATTGCCTTCGAAAGTGGAGCATTTCTCATAGCACCATGTCAGACATGTAAGACGTCGAATCCAATATTTAACTAGATTATCTTCCTTAATATATTTTACCGCAAGAAATCATATAATATCTTCAAAAAATTTTTTGGTTGTTAATCTTTTTAATCATTTAGAATAGGTACGTTTTTTTGATTCTACATTTAGTTTTTTAGTAATATTTCTTACTTTATTTTTTTTCAAACTTTTGCTTTTGCTCTTCTTTGATATGTAGATATTTAGCTTCGTCCCTTAATCTTCATTGAAAACGGTACGGAATCTGCCAAATTTTCTTTATAGTCTGTATAAAGTCAAATAAGCCAACTCATACTTTTTACCAATACCCTTCACTGACTCTCCAGATTTACATAAATTAATGGCCTTAATTAATTTTGTTTTTGTATTTATTCACAACTTCAATAAAATTATTTATAATCTGCAATTCAATAATCATAAACCCGGGCAAAGTGGATATCTTATCCACTTTGCCCTATTCACTTTGCCCAATACTGCCAGTTTTGATGTAAGGCCAAATCCTGCCAAAACTATTGATTTTGATTTAATGATAAGTATATTATAGGAAGCTACTTTTAAATACAATAGAACTATAATACGCCCAAGAAGTGACAGACAAATAATATAGAAAATATCATCAAAGCACTTGCTTTAAAATATTGAAAATTATTTATCGAAAATTCAATTTACTCGTCGACCGGCGCGACTCGGCCTCTCGCTTAAGCACAAGAATAAATATATTAACCAGAAGGATATCTCTTTTACCTTGAGCGGCGCAGGCTGTGACCTTCGAGGGCTACTAAACCGAAATTCTAAACCGAAATTGCCAGTGCAGTAGTGAAAGGCGAAGCAACGACTCGGTAACGGTCAATGTATTTTATATAGTTTATTGCGATACGTTTTATTTTTCTGGACTATAATATTACTGGTTTTAAAATTAGTATTAATTCTATTATCAATTTATGGAATTTTCTTCAAACAAAAAAGCTCATTTTCTTTTTACTGGACGACTAAATCAGGATCCATTGGAAAATTTTTTGGCATTATAAGACAGCAAAATATAAATTGCGTCAATCCAACTGCAAGACAATTCAAAACAAGTTTTAGAAAAGTTTTTGTGTCAGATTGCTTAACTCTGGCACAGAAAACTGTGAAATGATATGAATAATTTGCTTGTAAGAGTATCCGCTGTAATTAAACAGAATGATAATTTTCCTATTATTAAACCTCCAACAGTGTCAGAAAGAGCGGATATACCAATTATTATTGACACAAGTTACCAAAAAGATACACTGCTAGAAACTAATTTCGTAAGATATTTTGCTGGATATCTAATTAAAAAATGTTTAGCTGTACATTCTTGCGAAATTTGGGAGGCATATTCAAAGGCATATCAAGATCTAGATGAAACGACTTTGTTTTGTTACCATAAAGCATATAAAAATGCTAATTTAGACGTATTTGGAAATTTGAATATGCCTCACAATGACTTCGTAAAGTTTATTTCATTATTAGAAACTTTATTTCAAATCAATTTTGTAAGTATTGTAATACAAAAAAATTAATTCAAAAGTTTGAAAATATCTGCAAAAATACTAGTTTTTTACATCCTTGTGAAAATTTTCCAATTAATTATTTAATTAAATTATTTGGTAGAGTTAGATTATTCCATACACTCAAATGTATAAACAAGAATTTCAAAAATGTTAAAAATAGAAAAATTGTCATGTGGAAAAATAAATAGACACTTGTGTAAATTATACAATACATATTTTAAAAAACTGAAGCGTATCCAGAGTAAATATTATGATAGAAATGTCAAT
Source organism: Listronotus bonariensis (assembly GCA_014170235.1). Taxonomy (NCBI): domain Eukaryota; kingdom Metazoa; phylum Arthropoda; class Insecta; order Coleoptera; family Curculionidae; genus Listronotus; species Listronotus bonariensis. The sequence continues at coordinate 91,540 of JACEGR010003287.1, forward strand.
TGCCCAACGATTTTATTATTTGTCTGATCAATACCCCAGATTGATGAGAAGATTGGTGCGATCTGGTAGCTAGGACTTACCGAATTATTTTTTAGCTTTTAGTACAATAAAACCGTTTAAAAAAGTTTTTTTACATAATTTATTTTCAAGTTTTTAGTTTTGTTGTTAGTTGATACTTCTCATTCTATTGAGTTCGCCTTACTATAACTAACCAGAACTAACCAACGATTCTATATTGAAGTAGTTGTGGAAAATATGTAATTCGCCATTTTGCAGCAGCGTCCATCTTGAATTTTATTTTTTTATAGTGAGCTCTATTCTACCAACCAAGCCCTTTCATTTGATACTTATATTGAGGTAGTTGTGAGAAAAAATATGTAATCCGCCATTTTGTGGCGGCGGCCATTTTGATTTTAATTTTTTTATAGTGGGTTCTATTCTACCAATCAAGCCCTTCCATTTGATACCCATATTGAGGTATTTGTGAAAAAACAATGTAATTTAAAAATAGTTTCTTTACATCCTTGTGAACAATTTCCAATTAGTTATTTAATTAAATGGTTTGTTACAGTTAGACTATTCCATACCCTCAAATGGATAAATAGAAACTTCAAAAATATGAAAAAAAAATTGTCATATGCGAAAATAAATAGACACATGTCATAATAATTATTAATATATCTCAATACGACATATTATTAAAGCATCTGTTTTATTTGATTGCATAGATGTTATAAAATGCATTATAATAATATTAAAATATATTTTTAAGAGATAGGCGCCTAAACATGTTAATTTCTTAGGTACGCTCATGAAACGCCTGCAAAATATGCAGTTCGAGGTCATGAGACGCGCTAGGAAACATCAAAGAAGCCGCCTTCGAGATATCCTTCTGGTTAATATATTTATTCTTGTGGCTTAAGTGTTTGCCGCTCATTGAGGCATGATGGCCAAATGTTTCTGTGACCGCGCGGTTGATGTCAAATGATTAGTTTGGGCATAGTGGGGCTATTTTACTTTGCCCGGGGTGTTCACTTTACCCGGGTTTCCCTAGTTGGTTGTACAAGAATGTAGTTGGGGTGCCCGCGATGCTAAATGGGGATTTACTCGAGCATCATCGAGACCTATTGGGTTGCAAAGCCTAGATGATAAAAAGCAAAAAATGTTATATGTATACAATATACATCATCGGTTGGGAAAGTAGCTGCAGATTTTCAAATATATATTTCCTTAAAAAAAAAAAATAAGCGTGGCTCGGGACTGTCGAGATTATTTTTTTACAACTTTGTAGCCCTCCGCTTTGTTTACGTCACTCTCAAATTGTCAGATTAGTGGAATAAATGGGCCTTATATTCGGTGGAGGTACTTAACCGGGTACAAGGTATCCTCTTGTATATTAATCTGCCGCGCTTCAGTAAATTCCGGTATCCTCGCTCCCCTATACTAATGGTAACTACCTACGGTAAAAGTATCTTTTGGATTTAAAAATAACTGGTTTGTAAATTTTAACACGTAATTTAACCTTAAAATCAGTTTTAACTTACCCACAATATTTGGTTCTCCACTCATGGCCCTAAGAATAGAAAAGGTAAGCCTAGAACCTGCGTAGGCCATGGACAAGGTAGCAGAACCTTTTCCAGCTTTAGCATTTACAACTTCTGTACCTGCCTCTTGAATGTGTTTTACTAGTTTATCTAATTTTTCACCTTCGATTTTAACTGGTGGGTTACTCCTAGAAAATTGTTAGATTTAAGAGTAAAAACGTTTAAAATTAAAAACAAAGTGCTTCTCTGCAATTGCCACTGGATATTATTTTAATAATATTAAAATCGTTATTACTTTAAAAAAGTAAAAAAAAATCAAAATGTTAACGTTTTTAGATACTTTTTCGAGAAAAACAGAGTTTTTAATTTTTAAAATTTATTCCTAATTATATTTTATCTCTTATACAGGGTGTCCAGTAACTCTATTTACAAATTTTAAGGGGTCAATAAAAAATAAGAAAAAACTTTACATGTCCTTAACCTCTGAGTTGTGGTAGGTGTTGAAATTAAAAAAATATATATTTCTTTGTAATATAACTTTAATATAATTAAGATATAAAAAAAAAATTGGGGGCGTAGTTCCTGGACCAGTAATGTAATGGACTTCATCATATTACCACCATATATGGAAGCGGGCCAAGCGGCGCTTTAGTCCAGCCTGTCAATGTCAAATGTTTCAGGTGTCGGACTGGGCGACACTTTTTTGTCGGACAAGTTTACCACAACATATTTTTCCTGGGGGACCTGCCCAAATCTGGTAGTTTCCTTTTTCCTGTTTCTAGCGGAACAAAAATTACGTGAAATTCCGCACAGACCCCTTCCTCCGCAGTAAGATTAAGACCGTGTTTTCACGGGCCACTTTTTTGAACTTGATATGGGCCACAAAACATGGTTGGTGTCTGGTCTACTGTGGCCAGCTTGTAGTTTCGTTTCCAACAATGCTAAAGTTTTACTCCTTTTTTTCAAGGGCGTTCTGACTACCTCAATTAAACTTCTGTCGCCTTCAGTCGCCGCTCCCGTCCACTGAAAAAAATGCAACGGCTGGACGAACTACTTTTTGTGGTCGGATCGGCTACTATCAAACCACTTTTTGTGGCCCATATTAACTTCAAAAAGTGGCCCGTGGAAACACAGCCTAAGTGAGATTTTACATCTTCTTCCTCCCCCTACCTAAAGGCCTCACGTAATTTATGGTCGTCCCCTAATTAAAAAATAAATAAAATAGGTAATTTTTACTGTAGAATTAGATATTACCGATACCAAATGACTATGCCGAAAAATGGTTTCTATTTATTTACGTGAAAAATGTAGTGGCGTACTATTTTTTCTTAACGACACTGTTTTTTTTTGAATTCCAAAAATTGGCTTTTGATGCATAGGAGACGTCTCCCAAGTTTTTAAAAATATCTGGTTTGGTAAATTGATATTATATATACATAAAAAAACATTAGAACCCCGTAGTTTAAAAACTAAGACGCTTAGAAGATTTTCACAATAACCAAAGGTTTTCCCTTTATAGCTAATTATGATCACCACCTCGCAGACTTGTTTCGAACTATTTAGTTCTTAATAGTACGGTGTAGGCGATAACCAAAAAACTTCAAAGGGATCATTTAAGAAATCGAAATGGCGAATAAGCGGTAGCTTATTGTAAGTCCCTTTGTCGACAGTGTGAAAAATTCAACGAACCTAAATCGGTAAAACAAATACTTAACAAAAACATCTTTACAAGTAGTGGAAATCTTTTACAGAAATGAAAAGTAAAAGTTACTGTTAGTTATTTCTGCACTGAAAGGTTACATCGAACAGTGTTCGACAGATGCAACCTGTCAGTGCAAGAAAATAACTAACAGTAACTTTTTTACTTCTTTTTTTTCTGTAAAATTATTTCTGACTGCTTGCTAAGGATACTTATTTTGTTAAGTAATGATGACTTTTTTCTTAGACAGAAAAGGGTTTTGTCAAAAGTCTTACCTGGATATTAACGGAATAATCGTCTCAGCAGAATGGCCCAATATTACAGGAATATTGTAATCTTTTGGATCACCCCCACTTATTTCAGCAACAAATGTTGCTGCTCTAACTGAATCCAAAGTTGAAGCTCCAATAATCTTTGATGGATTAAAACAACATTTATTCTGGAGAACTTCACAAATCACCGGAATTAGTGAGTTAACTGGATTTGTTATGATGATTAATATGGATTCTGGAGAATTTTTAGCCATAGACTGCAAAAAATAGTGTATGTTAAAAAATAAAGTAAATGATTCCGTATTGTTAAATCCACCGATATTTCATTTGTTTACCTTTTTCAAAAGCGCCGCAGATTTAGTCTCAACGTATTATGTTTTGTCACACAAATAAATAAAATTAACTGTTTTTATATAAATAGGCTTAGAAATTAACAGAAGTTCATTTCATTACAAATATTTTTACGTAGAAACTGCCTGCTGTCCTAAAAAACCAAAAACCTGGCTAAAAATCAATAAAGACGATATTTTATTTTACCCATATTTGACCGAACTAATATCTTCCACCACGGACGTATATATAGGTTTTTCATGGGGGAGGGGTTTGACAGGCCAAAAGAAAAAAAGTCCTCACTTCCGAAGACACATCAGTTTTACTCATTATTTTACTATAACATGTTCTTTTTTCTCCTCCTCGTTTACTAAGGGGGTCGTTACAAGTTACAATACTGGGTCGAATCGGGTTTGTTTCAGATGCAAATTTTGATTGTGCGGGAAGTAGTTATTTTAGTTAAATGTTTGATTACTTTTTTTTAAACTTGTTCCTATTTTAAAAAGTATTTGTGACTCCTCTTTATACAGGGTGGGCCATAACTCTATGAGCAGTTTCAATATCCAATAAAACAAACATTACAAAACTAACTCATATTTTATTGATATTATTTTAAACTAAAGAATAATGAAAATTTTTATGGTCTAAAATATAATATTTTTCAAGTGACGTCCCTCACGTTGCTGACATTCTTAATCCGGAGTTGCATATTTTCAAAAATTTTGCGACAAGTTGCTTTCGTAAAGGCCTTTACTGGCGATTTTGGCCAGTAGACAATCCCCGACAGAAACATATCAACGTCCTCTTCATTCTCCTAAGCTTGTTGGGTCGACTGCAATCTCAGCAAGTAAAATTACTGGTCCATATTTTTCGAAAATGAAAGAGGAATTGCGGTTACGGTGAGAGCTTATAACTATTATGAGATATTGCATGGATTCTTAGTCCCAGCTCTTCAACAATTTGAAAGACATAATGCGTAAACCTGGTTTCAACAAGATGGAGCCACCTGCCACACTGTCACAGTATCCATATATTCGTTAAAGGAAATGTTTCCTAGAAGACTCATCTCATAATGGGGTGATATCCAGTGGACCCCTTGAAGCTGGATCTTACTCCAAATGATTATTTTCTGTGGGGTTACCTAAAATCAAGGGTCTGCCATTCTGCGAGCAACTTGTCGCCAAGTTTTTAAAAACATGCAACTCCGTATTAAGAATGTCAGCAACGTGAGGGACGTCATTTAAAACATATAATTTTAGGTCATAAAAATTTCATTATTTGTAGTTTAAAATAATATCAATAAAATATGTGTATGTTTGTTTTATTGGATATTATATTTGCTTATACAATTATGGCTCACCCTGTATTTCTTTAATGTGTAGCATTTTTAATTGTTAATATATTTAGTTAATTATGGAAAAATAAAAGAAATATATGAAGTCCGCTTCCTTTTTTGGCCGATTTCAATAGATTTGTCAACAAATGAATTATCTATGGTGGGTATAATCATAGAGTAATATATAAGTTACTTTATGGTATAATACACTTCTGTACAAAAAAAAAAAACGGGACAAACCAAAATATTCTTTAAATTCAATCTTACCTTAATTCTTAGTTTTTGACCGATTTAAATTAGCTTTTGGTATAATAGTTGTGACCTTTTTTATAAAGATTATTATTTAAAATAAGGATTACAAAAAGTGTTATAGAATTGGGTGTTGTACAGAAGAAAGCAAAATGTTGTATTTTGACCTAAATTTTCATACAGCCCCATTGTTTCTTAATATTTCAATTGTTTATTTATATCACTGTATATCAATTCTCAAAAGAAAGTATATATTTTAAAAGAAACCTTAAGATTTGGATGGATATATTTCCGAAACTAATACAGATAAATAAAAGAAATGTTTTTATTTTTGTAAAGTTATCAGAAAAATCTTTTACTAATGATATATTATACAGGGTGTTTTATTCTATAAAAGTATACTTTTGTCGTACCCTGTATATCTTAAGAGATAGCAGAAATCTGATTTGGATACTACAAAACTAACTTCAACTTTGACGTATAATACATTGTTTAAACGTCAACATAACCGATCGGTAAATACCGTTTTAGAATAGGTTCTTCGCCTAAAATTAATGTAACTTAACAAACCAATATATTTTTTGTACAATAAAAAATAAACATTTTAAATGAGGTGTAAATTTATAACTTGACACCCGATAGACATTTTTTATTATGTTGTTTAAAAATTATTTGTGTTTCCTTTTAGAATAAAGATAATAATATAAATTAAAAAAAGAAATGTTAGAAAAAGAGCATTAAAATCCACTTTTAAAAAAAATTGTAAATGTAAATTCCTGAAAAATGAGCTCCTACTGGGACGAAAGTTTATCAGATGCGGACAAAAAACGATAAGTTCTTTATTAACCATAAGCCAGGCGCAAATTTGGTCAGTTATTTCCTCCTAGTCAATAACTCGTATAAGCTTTAGTAGAGTCAGAGACAAGAATGAGACGAGTAACTGGTCCTAACAATTTGTCCATTGTATTTATCTCTTTCTGGTTTAACGCAAGTTCCAATAAATATGTCTTTGTCTCCTTCATCATGGCAGGCTATCGTAGATGGAGCAATCATCGCTTTGCCCTGGTTGCCAAGTTGTTTACAATTTCTGCATGTAAACTTTAATGTCCTTTTTTGGCTCACATCTAATTAAGAGAAAGAAAATATACCATGATATTTGTGTTTGATATTTTTCAATGGCCGATTTGTTTGGACAGTTTGTTTACATTTTCTGTGATTTATTGTGTGTTTTCGTGGTTTTTTACCTTTAATTGGACTTTGAATATTGACTTTTATTAGTGATCACAGTGTATATATTAAATTTGTGCTTTTCAACAGATAAGTTAAGGTAATATTGACATGGTTATCTGTAAGAAAAAATCTTTATAAAAACCAAATAAATGACATTTTTAATAAGGTGTGTGTGTTGAACTAAACCCCAATATTTTATATTAATAGGAAACAAAAACAAGTACCTAACATTAAGGGCAAAAATAGCAGCTATATAATTTGAATTTGGCCGTCAAACGATAAAGTCGACTCACGCGCCATCTGCGTTTGCCTTCCTTGAAGACAGACAAGGAACGCCCAGCAGCTATCTCTCTCTCGGATAATTTATTTACATTTAGTTGCTCGTCTCATTGTTGTCTCTGGTAGAGTTCTACATGTATCGTAGTGAGCGTCAGCTGTGGCGCCGACACCGACGGTGGATTAAGCAGTAGTAACCGCTTACGCACGTAAAAAAATATACAGTGCTTGTCTAAATTCAGGACCCCCTCCTAACTTTTGAATTGTTTTTGTATTTTTTAATGAAAAATTAAGGACTGAGAGTGAGATAACATAAATAAAATTTTAGACAGGAAATAAAAGATATAAATGTAAAAAAATAATGGAAAGGGGGTCTTGTGGTACATCATTTTAAACCTCCTAACGAGTACTTTGTAACTCCAGAATATAAAGTCAATACCATTACTTACACAAATGGCGGTGCTTTGAAAATTACCTCAATACCTCATTTAGATGGCCGTATTTCCGAATCTAATAAAGTTAGATACACTTAATGTGGTATTTTCCTAAAGGATTTATTTATAGGTAATATTGGTGATACTATACAGGGTAGGACAAAAAGTATAGATAATTTAACACACACAAAAGATATCTAAAAACCTTTAAGAAATTACTACTTAAGGTATATCCACCTTTATTAGATTTGAAAATATGGCCATCTAAATAAGGTATTTAGATAATTTTCTAAGTACCGCCATTTTCGTAGTAGGTAAAGGTATTTACTTTATATTCTGGGCTTATAAAGTTCTTGCTAGGAGCTTTTGAAATGTATTACAAGACCCCTTTCTATTTAATTTTTCTATTCAAAATGGCGCCCAGCTGTCAGTTTAACATTTATATCTGTCTTTCCTTGTCTAAAATTTGGTCTATGTTGTTTTACTAAAGTCCTTAAATTTTCATAAAAAAATATCAAACAATTCAAAAGTTAGAGGGGGTCCTGACTGTAGACAAGCACGATATATTTTTAGTCAATTCTTCCCGATTAAAAATTTGTTATTATAGTTTGTTTGATATTAAAAAATAGTCAGCTGATTATACAGTGGTGGATTAAACGGCAGCTGGTCACACGAACATGACAAAAAAACAAGTGTTTTTAGTGAATTCATCTAAACTGAAAATTTCAGATGAAAATCTATGGATTACTGGTAATAAATAAAGATAAATTGGTCATGAAACTTCGTCACTAAAATTGAATTAAAAACATTTTCACTCAATTTTAGGCGAAGAACCAGTTTTTAAACGGTATTTACCAATCGATTATGTTGACGTTTAAACAATGTATTATACGTCAGAGTTGTCACCAATTATTACCGCGGTTATAATTGGTTGAACGCCTAAAATTGCTAATTGTTTTTCCATTTTTTTTTTTTGTACAGGATTGTATTTACCAGATTTCTTTAAAAACTTATAAGAATAGCAAAAATTAGACGCTATACGGGGTGAGTTGCAAAAATTGTTGTTTTATTTTCGATTTTTAAGCAGAAGGTTCTTTTTTTTAAACTTGACATAACCGTAAATTCTAAACAAGGTTTCTAAATAATTTTGTTCTTGAGTTCAAAAATTTAGCTAGTTTTCTCTCTTATGCATAATTTCTAAAATTTGCATCTACCTCGTATACGATAGAATTTATGTAAACTTTGATTAGTGCTTTGTAAGTTTAAGCGTAAGCAGATATTTTCATTGAAAATATATTTTTTTAATAAATTAAAAATAAAAAGTTTTCCATATGGTTTAACAATTATACCGGTCACTGTATTTTAAAAGTAATGAAATGGTCAATTGGCCATAAAAAGATTTTGTTTAAATTTACTTAAGCTCTTAAACATTAACTAAAGATGTTAATTTCATTAAAATAGATCTTGATAACTTTTTATGTTCTAGAGTAGTATTTTACCTGCGCTACATCATAACCAACTTGTGCATTACTTTTAAACAAGTCGGCTCTCTTCATTCCTGGTTTTCTAGGCATTCCTGCTGGAACTACTATAATGTCAACACCTCCTGCTAGAGCTTCAGATGGATCTTTTCCTGTCGAATGTTTTACTTTACAGCTGTTTCGATATGGGAAAGATCTGCAGCAACGCCTAAAAGAATACATATACTTATACAGACTGTCCACCGATGGTGGTGATAAGAGAAGGACAAATGGACCAAAACTTAACTTTTGAAAAAAATCATTTCTTATAAAAATGTTTGCTTCTAAATAAATAGGATAGTAATACTTAATATATACAGGGTGTCTCTTAAAGGTACGAAAAATAGCTACCACGGATCCTAAAGGGTTTTTAAATTCTCTCTTTTACATACCTAATTTTTTGAAATTAATTTAGTAGTTTTTAAGAAAATTTACCCTAAATACCTGCTGTAAATATCAAAATAAAATTTGGTACGTAGATAAAACACCATGTGCATTATTCTATAAATTCAGATGTTTTTTGTAACCTCTGATTTAGCAGGAAATGACCATTACTTATTTTAAATGGGACACCCAGTATATATGTATTTATTTAAATTTAAATTGTCATTCTGAGTACAACGATACTTTATGTGCTACTTTTTGACATCTAACCTCTAAATATTTTTAATTTTTAATCTAGAGCGCCATGGATGTGATAAAAACGGTTAATTTTGGACCATATAGTACTAGATAGTTGCATCTAGTTTTCCGTGACTCCTTGGTCCAAAATTTACAGTTTTAACGCATTAATGGAACTCCAAATTAAAAATTGAAATCATTGGGAGATTAGATGTCAAAAGTAGCACATAAAAATGTCGTCTCTTGGAATGACATTTTCTACTTAAATAAATTAAAATATACCGGATGACCTATTTAAAATAAGCAAGTTGATCATTTCAATTTATGAAACAATACACATTTAGGTGCATTAGGGCTTTACATACGTCCAAATTTTATTTTAAAATTTTAAAACATAAAACGTTATAGGGGTTAGGGACACCAGGTATTTAGGGTACTACATTTTTTCGAAAACCAATAAATCCATAAAAAACTCTGGTAAAATGATAATTTAAATTCCCTTGAGATAATGACGTTTGTGATGGTGGCGGAGGGGATAACCCTAGACAAGTACATTTTGACAGAAAACTGTGGTCCCCTAAAAATAAAAATTGTCGTGTTTCAGGATTTTTTATAAGTGTATCAATAACGGAATTATAAGGGGTGCCTTATTTTAATTGTTCTGTGCACTGTATATTACCTGGAGTATTTGCAATATCATGTAACCGAAGTTCACTGATATGAGGATTTAATTTTAAAAGAAGACTTAAAGGTTGGCCTATTCCTCCAGCTGCACCTATAACAGCTACACTAAATTTCTTGGGGCATTTATCACTATAAAACCTTTTTGGTAATGGAGGCTGTCCTAGCAGCTGTTAAAATCTTTAAAAGAGACATTTTATACTAGAAATTTTATTAATCCATAAAAAAATTTGTTGACGTACTTGTCAAAAAATAAATAGGTTGAAATTGTAAAAACAATGTCATATCAAAATGTCAATGTGTAAAAGTAAATTGGGTGTCGCCATTGTTTGCAGTATTTTTGTTTGGTTACATAGGAATGGTTTAATTGGTTTAATATAATAAAAATACAGGGTGTCCGGAAGGTGAGGTCAAAAACGATGGGGGTAATAGAGTGAGCCAAAATAATATTAGTACTGTATATAAAAAAAAATCTATCGTGCTTCATTAGGGAGTTATTGTCCTTCAGAGTTAGAAAAAAATTATTTCATTTATAACTTGTGAATGGTTGCACAATAATAATGGTATTTTGGTGATTAAATTCACTTATACCTGCGTTTTTCCATAGGCAAATAATTGCGCAGTAAGTTATAATTATACAGGGTAAGACCATTGAATACCTTGTATATTAATAAAACACATAAGTGATTTTCAGAACTAAAATATATATTTTTTATTTTCTGTTTTAGCTTAAAGCACCTATTTACACAATATGAAGATAAAAATTAAGCCAAAAATAGTCAATAAGTTTTTTATTAATTAACAATTAATTAATTGATTCACTCGCAAAATCCTATTTAAACAATTTTTGTGTGTCTATATTCTATAGGTTTGACTGCGTTAGTAGGTACTCAAACACACTCTAACCACTAACTACATTATGCCATTCTTATATACCGTAAATATTTGTTTCACAAACATTTACGAAAGCTGGAGTTAAACATATTTATTTACAGTATTAGCAATAATACCATCAGATACGCTGTATTGTTTGCGATTGGCAATTTAAAATCGATCTTTTGTAGATAGAGCAATCGTAATTACAAAAATATTTACGATTTGTTGTCTTGGCGTATAAAGAAAAATTCGAATAAATTTAAGAGATCACTTGAGTTTATTATGATGATGCTTACTCACTGGCGTAGACAATATTTTCAAATTGCTATATCAAAAAACTGGGATATGGGATTCACACCAAATTTATACTAGATGCTAGTGGCCTTAAGAAGAACACTTTGGTGAAATTGAATTTTAAAATTTGCAAAAAAGGGTGATTTTTTTATAAGGAAAAATCCAATCAAATTAACTCCAGAGTAAATGAGTATTTCAAAAATAATATTGATTTAAAGAAAAGGCAGGGGAGTACTATTTTTTTCTTTTAAAAATGCAATACAGCGAATGCTCTTTTTCGACCGCCACTGTTTTTCTTTTTTTTAATTTTTACAACAAAAAATGTTATGTAATTGGCAAAGAAGTGTACCAAATTTTATGGAAATATCTGGAGTGGTAGGAAAGTTATAAAAAGGCTTTTTTTTAAACTGTGATATCCTATACCTCGGAAAAAAGCATTTTCGGACATAAGATTATTTGAAAAATTATATTATTTTCTTGCCATTTATACACTGTTAAAAGGAAAGTACCAACTTAAATATAACCCTGTATAATGGTTATTATATAGACTACTTAACTGAATGACGATGATGAAAGATTTTTATATAAAATACATATATGCATTATTTGTATAAGTTATTGATTCTAGAACTAAATGTGTTTCTTTAATATTGCAAAAAAAGGAGCTCTTTGACAATAGGTTATCTAATGTTTTTCTTAAATCCAAATCAACAGTTTCTCTAATAATAAATAATATTTTTTAAAATAATAAAAGTATCCGTAAGGACTTTTTTCGAAATAGTATATTATGCAACATGTAGAACAAGCAATATATTTTCGGATGATATTGGAGTTTTCTGCTTCCACTAAACACCAAAGGTCTAGAAATATGCTTTTTCTACAGGTTCCAGAAACTATTTTTTCTCCGATCGAAATAATTTTTTAATTTTTTAATTTTAGGTTATAAAATATTAAATATTTTATTTTATTTTATTTAATATGAAAAATATAATTATTTAATCTCGTCAAACGTTATTTGTGAATATTTAAAGTATAAAAAAGACTCCTGAAATAGTTATTTTCCTAACAAGTGCGCAAAGAAATATTTTCCGCACGCCATTGACGTTTTTCCTACGAGCGTCAGATAATAACAATATTAAAGCAATGATTATTTTTTAAATTATGTTTATTCTGAAAGAACTACTACAACATATTTATAAATGGGAATTATTTGTTGATAATATTTACAACAAAAGAACAGTTATTAGCATATTGTAAATTAATTGCAGGACCTGTATATAATTTCATTTAGCGGGTGGCTTATGGAAGCGCTTATTGTACGGCTTGATGAAGGTTGACTTAGCTCAGGAGGTGAGTTGTTCATAGTCAATATTTTATTCGACATATTCTTTTTCTCATTTGTGGATTCATCAATGTAGCTCTCAGCTACAGCCGTTGATTTCCAGCCCCCAAGTCGCTTTACATTGGTAATTCCTTCTCCAGAATCCGCTAACATAGTCGCAGAGGATCGACGAATACTATGTCCAGTATACTCTTCTGGATTTTTTAATTTTAGGTATGCAACAATTTCTGAAAGCATTTTACTTATTGAATTTATTCCCACACAATGCGTACTGCATGCTCCTTGTCTATACTGGACAAAAAAACGTCTGTCGGGGTATGTGGTTTTCGCTAATCTGCATATTTACGGTACAATTGCAGATAAAGTCCGTTATTTGTTTCATCGGACACTACAAAGATTCTAGAAGTGTTATTTTTACTGTCAGGAATTTTCACCACAAATTTTCATTATCCTGTATGTCATTAATCACTATTTTTTAAGTTCATCTCTCCTACAAGCACCGGCTAATCCAAAAATTGTAGCAACTTTTATTATAGAAGGTAAATATCAGGTGCTTCTTGAAACTTCTTCTTTGCTGAAAATTTTTAATTTTTTGGCCGGTATCCCACGTTTTGGTGTTTAAGTAGTAATGTTAGCTTGAAATATGAACTTAAATCAAGGTTCCTTTTACTTTGACGACACATTTTAACATAGAGTACTTACTCCATAAAGTATTAGGTTTATATGTTTTTTTCAAATCCGCAAAATAGGCCAATAACACTTCATCTTTAATACTTTTTGTCCCCCGCTGGAGCACCAGTTTTCGAAATGACTATATTGATTCTCATATTTTTTACGAGGTTTTGCTGGTAATAAATTCAAACTTACGGTATTTGCTGCATCCAGGATAGAATCTGGTATTTATGTTTGTCGGATTTTTTATTTAATTAAAAAAGATACTATGACGCCTTTTCATTAAAAATGCTTATTTGTATTGAAATTCATTTGTGCAATGGCTTGTTCATATGGAAACGAAGAAAAAATCTGACATGTGTTAAAATCACCAAGATTACATATTGTTGCTTGACTTGTCATAATCATTTATTATTATTATACAGGGTAATTAAAAAATGTTTTTTTTGTGTTTTAGTTAAAATATTAAAAATTACGAAGTAACCAACAAAAAAGAGAATAAACTAAAACTTGCAATGGATTCGTATATTGCATGAAATAGTCTACAATCAAAGCGTACGGAAAAGTGGACTTTTCCGCACGCTCGTAAGAAAAAATATTCTCGGCCATGGCCGAAAAGTACGTTGTTTAGCAACGCCACCTACCTATAGCGATAATGCATTTTATAGGTATGAAAATGTATTGGAAATAAGTAGATTTCCGTCCGAAAAATATTTTTTGGTAATTTATTTTCTTGTAAACCCCATCAGCGGACAGTGTTAATTTTTTTGGGTCAGGTGGATAATTAAATTGTAGCCAAAGCTCATTTGATGTAGAAATGGGCTACATCGAAAAATTATTATTTTAAATATATTTTTGGCATACTTATGTGTGTGATATTTTTAATTTAATTTAATATATTTTTATCTTAAAATAATGTTTTTCTAATATACTATAGAATAGTATTACTATATATTGTTTTTACTGCAATTATAATAATTGCAATATTGCTTTAGGTAAAAAGTGTCTTTTTTAATGTAATTAAGAAGAAACAAGTAAATAACTAACATTAAGCGTGCATTCTAAGTACTATTAACGCCTCATCATAAAACTAAATTGGCAAAACGTTAAAAATATATAATTATAATATAAATTTGTTTGTCAAATATTCACAATAGCTTAAGTTAAATAGATTTATTTACAGTATTAGTAATGGTACATCATGAGAAACGTTGTATTGTTTGCTATTGGCAATTTAAAATCGATCTTTTTGTGGACACAGCAATTGCAATTATTTAAGTATTTGTGATCTATTGTCTTGACTTGGATTAGACCATTTCAAATACTCTTTAGCCATCCTAAATATTTAAGATAAGATACAGGGTGTTTTTAAACAAATGCGAACAATTTTGAGAGGTGATTTTACCACAAAAAAATAAGAAAAACTTTATATGAACATACGTCCTAAACGTCTTAGTTTCTGAACTACAGGGTTATATTTTTTGAAATGTTTTGTGTTTTATAATTTATTATTTTTATATTGTATAATAACTTTTATACCTAATCAAATATTTTTAAAAATTGGTAGAAGCACCCTTTGCACCAGAAGACATTTTTGGCATACAAGAAAAAAATTACCAGTCTCGTCCATAAGCGGTTTAGGGTAAATATTTTTTGAAAAAATATGCAACTCGACTGCACTTTGCTAAAATAAAAATCTTTTTAAATTCCTGTTTAGAACGAATTTGATCTCTTGACTTTTGTTTTGTGTGATGTAGGGTTTTCGTGTAAATAAATAGAAACCATTTTTCGGCATGGTCAAATTTCTATCTAATTAAAGAATAAATACGAAAGTTAATTTTTAATGTAGAATTTCATATTAGGAATACAAACTGACAATTCTAAAAAATGATTTCTATTGATTTACGTGAAAACCGTGCAAACAAAACAAAAAGTCAAGAGATCAAATTTGTTCTAAACCGGGGATTTAAAAAAATATTTTTATTTTAGAAAATGCAGTGGCGTACCATTTTTTTCTTAGGGAAATATTTACCTTAAGCCCCTCATGAACGACACTGGTAAATGTTTTTCTTTGTATGCCTAAAAAATGTCTTTGTGGTGCAAAGGGTGCGCTCACCACAAATGTTTTAAAAACTATCTAGTTGGGTATAAAAGTTATTATAAAAAAACAATGTTTAACACCCTGTGTTTTAAAAACTAAGACGTTTAGGGACTTTTATTTAAATGAAATTTTTTTCTTATTTTATGGTGGAAAATCATTTCCTAAAATGTTTTGCATTTGTTTAGAAACGCCCTGTATATGTATATTTTTTTAATTTAAATATATAAAACTGCAATGTATTGCCCCAAAATGTACTAATGCTTTATTTAAATATAAATTTAATTATTTTATTTTAAATTTAATTAACTACCGGCGTAATTGACTACCCCTATAAAATATATTTTTTTTGTCAATAAAATATTTTTTGATAAAAACCCTTACCCAGACATGAAATTTTTGAGGACAAAAAACCGTCTCAAATCAGACAATTGTTTTACTGTCCTCCAATTTCTTAAAGAAAAAAATGTAATCACCTCTTTCAATAAAACAACACTATTACTAAAAACACAGAAAACAAAAAGGTGCTTTATTACTCAAATAACACACAATGTTTAGAAAACGTACATTTTAGATAGACTTTAGATCCGAACGTTCAAGACTAAAAAAGCGTTTACAAAACGTTTTACATAAACGTATTAAAAACGTTTCTTTAGGACCTACATAAAACGTTTATATTGATCGTATTCTAAACTTAAATGAATAATAAATGAAATAAATAAAAATCAAATAATTATTTTTACCCATTAAAAATTCTTTGATTGTACTTTTAAGATAAGTATAACCTTTTAATCGCATAACTGTAAGTTTGTTCTTTGGAAAAAATCTAGGAGCATTATTAGTTAAAAAGCACCCTGAATGAATGACATAAATGACATTTTATAATTTTTGGTATTAGTTGGTGTGGCAATTTTACAACTTGCAAAAATGCATTTTAATCAATTTTATACGAATAGTATTCCTTAATGTGCTGCTTTTCTTTAGTATTTTGTGATGTGTTTCTTTTTCTTCTTGCTCTCAGTAATATTATCAAACCCTACTAACTGATAATTGTGCTAGTGCTAGTGCTAATGGAGTGCTTGTTATTTCCTTAGACTATTGACAACAGACCAA